>JANHFT010000944.1:382270-396650 GCA_032467955.1 Pseudoxenodon macrops | reverse complement strand
GCTACATAATGTAGCAAAAATTTGCTATTTTTAAAGAAATAAATTGATTTTGGTTGTTTACAGATAATGCAAATGGAAATGATCAAAGTGCCCCAGAAATTTAAATAAAAGGGGGGTAATTAACTGGTGGCAAATGTTCATCATTTAATTTATTTAATTTATAATTTATTGATTAATATATTGATTAATTAACTTTATTAATTAACTTAATCACAGTTTTTATTAAAGGAAGAATTGAATGGCTCAGTGATTTTCTTGCCATAGTTGTTAAGTGAATCACTGAAGTTGTTAAGTTAGTCAGTGAATCTGGCTTTCCCTTTGACTTTGCTTGTCAGAAAGTCACAAAAGAAGATCATGTGACCATGGGACAGTGCAACTGTCATAAATATACACCAGTTGCCAAGCACCCAAGTTTTGATCATGTGACCCTGTTAAAACGGTCATAAGAGTGAAAAACAGTCATAAGTCACTTTTTTCAGTGCTGTTGTGACTTCAAACAGTCACTAAATGAACTGTTTTAAGTCAAGGGCTACCTGTAGTTGTTAGATATCAGGCTATAAACTGGGAGACTGTGAGTCCTACTCCTGCCTTAGGCATGAAGCCCGCTGGGTGATCTTGGGCTAGTAACTTTGTTTCAGCCTTAAGAAGGAAGTAGTGACAAATGACTTCTCAAAAATCTTCCCAAAATCCTTCCATTCTCCACTATCCTGTCAGAGTTGAAGAAGCTTCTTGGATGAGAAGAGAAACGTCTTCAAAATGGACAAGAAAGTCCATTTGCCTCCCGAAAAAGCACCTTTGAGACAACCATGACCTGGATGACTGAGAATCTCTACAGGGGTTCATAAAACATAATGTTTTACATGGTTTTTGAAGGAATCAGGTGTTATGCAAGTATCCAAATTGCTGAAGAATAATTCCATAAGTGAGATATCAGAAATGCATTCCCTTTTAATTTAATTTAATTTTCTTGACTTACAACCAGAGGTGGGTTCCTACCGGTTGGGACCGGTTCTACCGAGTAGGTAGTAGGCCACTGGTGACGTCGCACAGCCGGTTCTGCTCTGTGGGCGCCGCCATCTTTTTTGGGGGGGTTGAATTTTTTTTCTCTGCGCATGCGCAGAAGCCGAGTTTCCAGCAGTGCGCATGCGTCGGCATATCCTTTTCGGCCTTTTTTGGGGGGGTTTCAGGGGGTTTTCTACTGCGCATGCACGTACACGCGCGGCGCAGGAGGCAGCAAACCGGTGGCGAGGTAAGTTAGAACCCACCCCTGCTTACAACCATTTGTTTAGTGATCAAACTTAACAACAACACACTGAAAAAAAGTGACTTATGTTTTCATACTTATGACCGTTGGAGCATTCCTATGGTCACATGATTGGACACTTAGCAACTGGCATGTCTTTTTGACGGTTCAGCATCCTGGGATCATGTGATCCCCTTTTGTGACCTGCTGACTGGCAAAGAAAGTGGGGAATCCAGATTCCGTTAACAACTGTGTTACTGATTTAACAACTGCTGTAATTCCCTTAACTGTAGCAAGAAACTGTGGCAAGAGATAAAATGGGACAAAACTCACTTAACAACTGTCTTACTCAGCAGCGGAAATTTTGGGCCATTTGTGGTTGTAAGTCAAAGACTACCTGTATTCTATTTTCTACTTTTTATTTTATAGAAAATAAAATGAATGTTCGGTGAATGTCTTACCTAATCTCAGTGTGTTTTTGTTTTGTTTTTTAATACATTTTATTAATTTTCTATTAATTACATTTCTTAGTGCTTAATAAATATCGTGTTGTCTGGGTATTTTAAGTTGCTTAACAATACAGGTTCCCGTCTTAGTCTCCACCCCTTTTTCCCAACCGCTGGTAAAATAAGTTCCATGTTTGATAAGGTTCTGTGTCTTCTTTCTGTTTGATTTTCAGTGTAAGTCTATCCACGTTTGCACAGTCTAGTATTTTCTTAATTATCTCTTCATCTTGCGGCATTTCTTCATCTTTCCAACATTATGCAAAGATAATCCTCGCTGCTGTTAAAACATGTAATACTAAATACATACTTTTCTTAACAAATGTTTTTGATCTCGTTCTGATCGTTTTTGTATAGTATCCCAATCATACTAATTTCATGGGTCTTAATTTCTTAATTTCTTTAAATTCTTAATTTCTTTAAATTCTTAATTTCTTTAAATTCTTAATTTCTAAGGAGCTCTCTTTTTAAAAAAATGGATGAGGCTGCCATAACAATAATCATGTTGGTTTCACATTAATACATTTTTCCTATTATTTCTGGCGGATTTTGAATGAATAACTGAACTATAACCCCTTTAAATTCTGGTTGCCTGTCTTTAAATCTGGTCCTTTAATTCAGTTCAGAAATATTGATTTTAAAAAAGAAATAGTATTTTAAGTTATATCCAAAATCAAATCGAACCCTTGTGTTATATCTAAAATTGAGAGACTATGCTTCAAAATCCAATAGAACAAAATCATCTTAAGTGCTTATTTTAAAGACCTTAGTCAGGAAGCCAGTCTCTGGCTGAAGATCAATTAAACAGTCCTGCTTCCACAAAGCTTCTCTCTGAAGTACCCACCAAATTATGTGAGGGAAATACGTACGTTTTCCAACAATTATAAACTAGACAGAGGTTCATATGGAAGAGTGTGTTCCTTCAAATGTCTTGACTTCGCAGGCCAAATCTCACACCTTGGGCTGCGCCCCACGAAAGACTGAAAAGCAGAGGAATTGTTTAAAAGCTAGCATAACTTCTGTCTAAATGGAAAGCGATTAAGGAATTGATCTGCTGTTTTTGGAGAGGGACAACATTTTTGTCTTGATCAGTGAGATCTTTAAACCTTCAAGTAACACACACACTCTGCCTCTCTGTGTCTCTCTCTCTGTGTCTCTCTGTGTGTCTGTGTGTCTGTCTCTCTCTCTCTCTGTGTCTCTCTGTCTGTCTGTCTCTCTTTCTCTCTCTCTCTCTCTTTCTCTTTCTCTCTCTCTCTCTTTTTGTCTCTCTCTGTCTCTCTGTGTCTCTCTGTCTCTCACTATCTGTCTCTCTCTCTCTGTCTCTCTCTCTTTTGCTCTCTCTGTGTGTCTGTGTGTGTGTGTGTCTCTTTCTCTGTGTGTGTGTGTCTCTGTCTCTCTCTCTCTCCCTTTCCCACCCCCCAGATTGTTGGGGGCAATATGCTGACTCTGTAAACCGCTTAGAGAGGGTCGTAAAGCACTGTGAAGCGGCATCAGGGGTGGGTTCTAACCTCGCTGCCGGTTCCCTGACTCTCGCACTGCGTGGTCACGCCTCCCCCCCCAAAAAAATGGCCGAAAACAAGATGGCGACGCATGTCCAGTGCTGGAAACTCAGCTTCTGCACATGCGCAGAAGAAAAAAAACACGGAAAAAATTCAAAAAAAATTTTCCCCTCCAAAAAAACATTTTTTAATGGGGGCGCCCACGGAGCAGAACCAGCCTACTACCTACTCGGTAGAACCGGTCTGAACTGGTAGGAACCCACCTCTGAGCAGCATATAAGTCTAAGTGCTATTGCTATCTCCGTTACTCAATTATTACCTTTTTTTGAGATTATCTTTCCCTCTTTTCTCACTTTTTTTTTATCTTTCGTCCTCAGTAGAATTCATACCATCATTTCAAGCAATAACAAATACTTACTTCTTAATAAATAAAATAAAAGGGATTTATTTGCACCTGGTTTCGAATGCATTTCATTTTGTCATATATCTTTAACACCTCGCTTTCTCGCTTCGAGAGCTTTCACGTTCTCAAAATAAATGGCTATACTTGTTTTTAAGTTAGAGGAAATATCAGGGAGGACGCTCCCCTTTGCTTTAGTAATAGAGTTAAAATTACAGTAGGTAGCGATAAATAATAATTCTGTAGATTCATTCTTCTTGAATTTGACCACCTCTGCACAAAGATCGTTATGGAAGAGAGTATAGCGTCAGAGAGATTTGTATTTGGTAGACTTAAAATGTACAATCGGAAAATGTTAAGAAGGACTAAAGCAAGCATACTGATTCAAGGAAGTTTCTGTTTAGCTCTGTCTTTCTGTTGCCAGATTGGGTTTTGTGTCATTTTATTTATGTTTATTTATGTTGCCAGATTGGGTTTTGTGTCATTTTATTTATGTTTTAATTTATTTATCAAATTTGTATGGCGGCCTGTGTCTAAAGAAGTTTCCAGGTGGGGTACAACCATCAAATAAAAGCAATCAAAATACAATCATTATAAAAATATAAAACAATAATTGTTAAAAATGAAATATCTTTTAAAAAGCAAGGCACAGAAAGAAGTGAATACAGGTAATCCTTGATTTACAATCCCAATTTGAGCCCAAAATTTCCAGTGTTATGCAAGATGAGTTTTGCCCCATTTTACAACCTTTCTTGCCAAAGTTGCTAAGTGATTCACTGCCGTTGTTACGCTAGCCACATGGTCATTAAGTGAATGTGGCTTCCATCATTGACTTTGCTTGTCAGAAGGTCGCGAAAGGGGATCACATGATTCCGGGACATTGCAACCGTCATAAATATGAAACAGTTGCCAAAGGTCTGAATTTTTATCCTGCAATGGTCGTAAGTGTGAAAAACGATTATTCAGTTATGTCGTAACTTCAAACAGTCACTGAATGAATGGTTGTAAGTCGAATACTGCCTATATACCAGTAGTGACGTTATCTTAGAAGATGTTCTAGGCATCGTCGCTCCAACAAACATTCAACAAACTAGGTTCACACACCAATATAGTGCTTCTAACGATACAGGAAAGTGTGCTCAATTTCCTTGAGGGCCAGATCAGCATTGTGGTTGTCTTCCGGGGGCCGGGAGGAGGGGAGGGGCCAGGGTGGTCACACGCGTGGGCCGGGCTAAGCGATGGGCAGCAGTGGGTTCTACCTACTGGTTCTGGTCACGACAGAAGTGCGCGTTTTGCATGCATGCTGCGCTCGTGCGTGCAGGTATTGCCTCAAAAATAACCCTCTGCACATGCGCAGGCTTTGCGCATGCACGGAGGGTTATTTTCGAGACAATTTCCACCGGGAGGACCAATTTCCTCCCGGAGAACCAGCTCAGGGGCGTGGCCATCGCTGCTAGTTCAGCAAGCGGAGGCCAATCTCCACTATAGAATCAAACGGGCAGCAACCCACCTCTGGCAATGGGGGTAGGCCCCTTACAGTTTCCAGAGTGACCACACGGACTGAATCTGACCTCATTGTGGGCCTGATTCGGCCCACGTGCCTTGAGTTTGACACCCCCAGTCTAGGAGCTGAAAGTCCCAAGGTTTGTGTCCACCTTCAGCTAAAGAGGTTTACTGGGCGAAATTCAGTCACTGACTCCTCAAAGACTCTTACAGAACACACAAAGAAAGAAAACCAAACATTTTTTAAAAAGAAACTTGCCCAGAAAAGTGAAATAACCAAACATACCCCAAACCAGCAAAAGCTAACTAAGATTTGGCATCTGTTCTAACCCCAAGCCTGGGATCCGAGCCATATTTTAATAACTTCCAGAATAGCTCTAGGGTGGAAGCCATTCCAATCTCCAGAGGGATGTTATTCCAGAGGGCAAACACTGCCTCACAAAAGATGTATTGCCTAGGTCCTGAGAGATGACCTTGTTTAGTAGTTGAGAGGACCTGGCATGTATTCGTTCTGTTTATTTCACTGGGCAGGCTGAGGTGATTGGAAATAGGCAGTTTTGTTAAATAACCAGACCCTATGACAGTGATGGCGAACCTATGGCACGCGTGCCACAGATGGCACGCGGAGCCATTTCTGATGGCACGCGAGGCGTTGCCCTGTCAGCTCCAGCGCACTTGCTGATTTTCGGCCTTGATTTTCAGCCGTTTTTCACCCTCCGGTGGCTTCAGAACACTTCCCTGAAGCCTCCGGAGGGTAAAAAAATGGCCCTACAGGCAAACCGGAAGTGACTTCCAATTTGCCCATTGGCCCATTTTTTTTACCCTCCGGAGGCATCAAGATGCTTCCCTGAAATCTCCGCAGGCTGAGAAATGGCCCAACGGGCAAACCGGAAGTCCATTCCCGTAGGGCCATTTTTCGCCTTCAGGAGGCTTCCCTGAATCCTCTGGAAGGCAAAAATGGCCCAATGGGTGGGTGCACGTGCATACGCAGTGCAGTGTGTGTGGGAGGGTGTTGTGTGCTGGCACACGTGTGCGCGCTAGCATGGACGCTGCCATTTTTGGCACGCAAGAAGAAAAAGGTTAGCCATCACTGATATAAGATATAAAAATGCAAAAAAAAAATAGTGGGAAAGTAAGGGAATGAGAAGGCAAGAGAAAAGTGTAGGGCAAAGGAAAAAAAGAAAATAAATGAAAAGCAATGACCATCGAGCCCCGGCATCTGACGGTACCAAATGGCCAAGGCGCTCTCCGCCCAGCTGATCTGTCCTGGTAGCCTTCTACGGAAGCCACTCACTGTGGCATTCTAGGCAGCAAGGAGGACTATTGCTGTCAGTTGGGTGTCCGCCCAGGCAGTTACCATGGTGGCTGACATGAGCAGCCCCAATGCCGCCGGGTGCCGGATGGTGACTACCGGTGGGCATGGGCAGTCGGATGAACATAGGGTGGGGCCCAAAGACTTGAAAAGGCACTGGAAGGTGGATGCTCCCAGCGCTTACCTGTAATTTTACAAGGAACCTACTCATCACGTTCTGAGGCTCCAGCCTGTTTGTGGAGATTAAAGCTGAGTTTTGCCACATTTGAGTCTGTGTCCTGACTCCCTTTATTCCTACCAGGTCCAGCCTAGACTGGCTGAAATTGACTTCCAACTCCCTTTGGTGCAGTAGAATAAAATAATAGCATCAAACCTCAACTTTGAAATGAAACCAGTAGTCGGTTCCAAATAGAAACAAAAGTAATTGTGGTTTTTTTTCTTTAATCAAAGCAATCAATTTATTCATTTCTGCTAACTCCATCAACTTTTGCAGCCTTTTGTCTATTGGGGGAATCAAAGTGTCCTTCCTTATTTGTACCTAAAGTAATCTTGCTACTATTAACATATATAACATCAAAGTTCCCATTTTTTTTTCCAGGTTGGCCTTAAGAACTGGCTGTTTCTTTGGACATTGGGTCAGAATATTGAGTAAGCCCATCTCTAAGAAGCATGACGCGCATTCAGTTGCCGATTTGCCAATTTTGATATGGATTGTTATTTTTTGTTGTTTTTAAGTGTGCTGTCCTAAATCACTGTTAGTTGGACATGCATACATGTTGAATGAAAAATGAATGAAATTAGAGATGAGAAATTAGCAACATCGTACTTTCAAATGTTTTGTACTACAACTCTTACATCATTAATAATAATATTTGGACATATTTAGTCCCAAAGGATGTCATTGGGAAGCAATCAATAATTTTCAGCATATATTAAGATTTCTGAACTTCTAATTGTTCTCCAAAGATAATGGAATGATAACTTCATTCTGTATTTGATTTTGATATGTTCCAGGGCTAAAATTTGACAGTCTTTCTCTCTATTGCCTTCAAAACTAGGCCTAGCCAAATGATGAAAAACAGATAAAAATAAATTATTACTAAGCTATTCTATGTTGCTTTTGGGGGAAATGAGGTTTCATTTGTTCTGTAGGACAGCAAGTAGAAGAAATCCTAGGAATCTAACAGAGAAGAATTTACCAAAGGCTAGTCTTCCAAAACTGGTTTGATGCCATATTACTTGTGATTCATCATAAGACACAGCTTGCAATTAAACATTTTTGATAAGTCTGTCAGAACAAAATGAGCAGCCTCAATTAGGTTCCTGATAACAGAACAATAATTCTTTCCCAATCATTTAATTAGTACAGACACTGGGTCCACGATACATAATGTCATTCGTGTAGAAACTTCCCAATGATTGTTTATCAGTGGGTAATTGCAATGCAACTAGCAACAGCTCTTTGTTACAAACAGTCTCCTTTCCATGCCTTGGATCTTTGAGGCTCTTTGTTTTAATTTATTTTGTTCTTAAATACCTCCCGCTATTTAAGCAATAATTCCCTGTAAATCAATTGTTAGCAGCAGTTAATGACTGGTTGGGTAATTAATAGCTGAAAGCAAAACTGAGGGTGTTCAGTGCTCCAAGAATCCAGCAGGCATAAACTGTAGTATTACGCTAATATACCCTATAATCAATGGTTTCTCCCAGCTTCAATTCTATCTATATTCAGAGAAAGGCCAAATGTTTTATTGAGACGCTCATGCTTTTTTAGAGGGAGGGGGGAGGAAATCTGTTGATTAAGATTTGTTTTTCTTTATATACTTCCTCCAATTTTTCACCATGTTATCATTTAGTGTCATCTGGGGCATTTAAAAAAAAACCTACAACAGTTTTTTTACTTAAAGCAGCGGAAGCAACATGGTGCCTTCTAGCATTTCTAAGGTTTGGTTCCACACTTGTTGATTTACCTCAGAGGTGGGTTGTAAATCATTTTGCTGTTGGTTTGCTCAGGGTTATGCCTTGCGCATGCACGCAAAGTGTGCATATGCTCAGTAATAAAAATATTCGAAATGGTGGCACCCATAGAGACACCAAAGGAACCAACTCCGTGACGCCATCACTGAGTTACTAACAGTTCTATAGAACCGGTTAGAACCGGTAGGAACCCACCTCTGATTTACCTCCTCAATAGCAGATGGATTGGCAATTTCTATATCAGGTTTCATGATTTGCAAGGCCTCAGATTACAGGGGTGAAACTACCATTCAAAGTTTTCTAGTTCTTAGAGGTCCTTGGACATCCCATTGACTTTTAGTGAGCTGGTTTAATGCCGAATTTGAGCGGTGAGATTTTCCACCCAACATCAGTTCATAATCGTTACAAGGGAAACTTCATTATTTGTTTTTTTTTAATTAATTCCTTTTTAACAATATGTATTTTGATTATTTTTTTCTGGCCTTACCTTACCAGATTCTGTGGTAGTTTTCATTTCATTTCATTTTACTGTAACATTTATTTAATAGCACAACCATGACGAAGGAAACAAACAAACAAAAAAGAGTAGGGGAAAACTAAAAGATATAATTATATATTGTGTAAACTCCTGCCCACTTTTACATTTAGTTCTGCCCAGTACTGCGGCATTTATTTATTATTTATTTATTAAATTTATATGCTGGTCAGCTCATTATCCAAAGTGACTGTGCATGGGTTCCACCATTTGCCTAAGTGCACTTACAATCTTTACTCCAAGTGAGGATCATCCTGGGGAATTGTGAGTTTGTAATGATGGAAAAAGAAACTTGTTAATAGGCCTATGATAATATATTCTTCTACTATCCTGTTTCCCTGAAAATAAGCCCTCCCCGGATAATAAGCCCAATCAGACTTTTGAGCACATGCGCTAAAATAAGCCGTCTCCTGAAAGTAATCCCTCTCCAAAACACAGCAGCAGCTATGAGGTAACCACTCTTGCTGCCTCCTGCACCTCAAAAATAATAAAACCTCCCCGAAAATAAGGCCAAGCGCTTATTTCGGGGGTCAAAAGATTTTGGGGAAACACAGTATAAGGGAATGTATGTGAGAATTGTTAGCTAAAGGAAAGTTTTCCAGGTCAGGAAAGTGATAAAACTTTATTATTTGTAGAAAATTGTGGATTGTGTTGATTGTGTCAAAATGTGGGGCATGCTTTAGAAAAATAAGAATACCAGAACATCTCATTATCCTCATGCAAAATCTATGTACAGTTTAGGAAGCTACAGTATGGACAGAACATTCAGTGGCTCCAGGTTGATATATTCTCACTTTGTTTATTCAGTTTACATACTGAAGGGAAGCTGGATTGGAATCATGAAAATATCAATAACTTGTGATATGCTGATGATAATTCTCTGACAGTTGAACATGCAGAGGATTTGAAAGCTCTAGAAATAAAAGCCAAGGAGCGCAGTGAAAAATGGGACTAAAATTAAATATAAAGAATATTAAACAAATGATGACAGCAAACAACCTTAGAACTGACAATGAATATCTCAAAGCGGAGGATAGTGTCTGTCTTTAGGGATTAATCGTCAACAATAAAGGAATAAATATTCCAGAAATATTTGCATGTATATTTGGTACAGCAACCATGAAAGCTTTGGAAAAGATATTCAGAGGCTGGAATCTATCTGTACCTACAAAGGTAAGGATAATGCGTGATTTCCCCTGTGATACTCTATGAAATTGAACATTGGACTTTGATGAAGGAGGACAAAAAGAGAATTGACACAAAAAGAGCAAGAAGACCCCTGTGGATACAGTGGACAGCCAAGAAAATAAATGAATGGATCACAAAATAATCAAACCAGAGTTTTCACTTGAGACACAAATATTGAGGGTCAAATTATTATTTTGTTATGTATTTATAAGCATTAGAAGTTCTGAAGGTGCACATTAGAGACAGATTGTCCTGGAGAAAATATATCTACAGTATGTGTTCCCTAAGGGCTAATATTAACTTGATGGCACATAATAAATCAATGAAAACACCCTACAATAAATAAGATTTAATTATATTCTTTGACCAAAGAGTCCAACAAGAAATTTGTTGCTGTCAGCATTTTTAAGATTTTTGGATGTTTTCAGGGAAGAAACAAGTAGCAAATGTAACGGCAATCAATTGTAATTGTCAGCAGTGTATACATTCATTTGTAAATCATCAAGTATTGAGTGATGAAGCAATAATTAACCACAAACAATATTATTTGTATCCAAGGGCTGCAGGTTTTTTTTTAAAAATAAACCTTCACTTCAACATGGGACATGATAATGATACCCTGATAACACTGAAATCTGAAATCAGCAAAGAAAGAGGGCATAAGACACATGGACCACAGATTGCCTGCAATAAAACAGGAGACTGGATGGATGAATGAATGAATGAATGAATGAATGAATGAATGAATGAATGAATGAAAATGAATACACATGTTAGTGTAAATCCATTGGATTTTTCTATTGATGAAGCTTTAATAATCATTGTAAATATGTTTTGATATGAAACAGATCAGCACGGAGGCAGGTAAAGTAAATTTTGCTCTTTAACAGTTTAATGCATCCAATACCTCTCCCCCCACTTTCTCCCATTAAGAACCAGTCAAGGAAAATTAGATGTATCGATTTGTGCATTGATCTGTATAACTGGCTTTGGTTTCAGGTTGGATTGCTTCTGGGACTGAAGCTTCAGGAAGCAGCAAATATTATGTGGTGAATAAACATTCTGATAGAAAGTACGGGCTGAGTTATTCCCACCCTTTGTTGCTAGAGTTGAAAATAATGGTCACAAGCAAAGAACAAAGATTTCAAAACTGGGCGTAGCTTTTATGTGAAACAATAATAACATCTTATTTTTGTATGATACAAAATTTGGTATGATACATAATTCATAGTTAAATTTATTAATGTACTCTCTACTAGCGTTCCTCAATCTGAGAAAGGCCGAATGCCATGGGACTACATTATTGTATTAACAACCTTTTGAGTTTTTTGAGGATAGGCAAGGAGTGAGGTTTTCTGTAACAGCTGCCTTTGGAGGCTGATATGAGTGAGAAGACAGCTGGGCCTGTTCCAGATGCACGTATGCGCAGAGAAGTTAAAAGACGTGAGCAACGGAGGACAAGGAGTCGATTCGGGAAGCAAAGCACATATTGATGCTGAATGGCCCCTCCCTGTCTGGGAAATAAATAGGAGACAACAGTTCGTATTTCTGAAGATTTTGCTCATTGGGCTTCGTGCCACAAAGATTGCTGGCCAGAACTTAATTTGCAGCCTTTCGGCTGGGAGCTCACGGCCTTGCAATTATCGCAAGGAACTGATAAGGTCTGTTACTGCAGTTAACTCCTTGAAGGACTATTGGCTGGACTTTTTGGTGGGTGAATGCAATTAATTCACAAGAGGTAAATAAAGAGGGAGTTTTCATGACAAGAAGTCTGTTTCTTGCTTCTGCGAAGGCTGGGTCAGAACAGTGATTCATTTTTTAGTCTCTCAAATATCAGTCCATTTAGCAGACCTTAATTATAAATTTCTCATTCCAATTACAAAGGCTGATTCTTATTCCTCCTCCTCCTCCTCCTCCTCCTCTAGTCCATTGAAAATCCCCCATAGCCCTGTTTACCAGCTTTGACTCAATTAAAAAAAATACTGCTTTAGTTCAGATAGTTCCTAATGCTTCATTCCAGTTGAAGTCCCAGCTCTGCCTGGCTCCGATGTTGGCATACCATCTCCTCTAGTAGCTAGACTTTGCCTTGGGCAGCCATTTTATCCCTGACTGGTAAACTGTTCTACTCTCTGATGGCCAGTAGTTGTTTTTAAAGGATAATCTTGCAGTCGATCTAACAATGGCCCACTAAGTCAATGAACTATACTCAGTTTGAAGTTCATGCTGCGTTCAACTCTTCCATCTCCTAATATGCAGGCTTTTTTCCCTGCCAGATTGGGCAAAGATGCTCCAAGCTGGAATTGCTGAAGTTGAATAAGAAACAGTTGGAGACAAACAGTTTAGGCTTCTTCCCCTAAGTATAAAAGATGATCAAAATGGCAGTAAAGTTTTTCTTTGCATTGACACTGGAAAAGCATCTTACAGAACACCTTAGATCAGAGACTAAATTAGAGAACACAAGGCAAGCCAAATTATTTGAGAACCTTTTTTAAACATATTTCCAACCCCTGATGTCTGGGTAACTTCTATTGCCACCCAATAATCTAGTTTACTACTGAGTAGTGACATAAGGCTTTGTTCTCAGCATGATGACCCCAGAATATATTGGACCTTGAAAACTAAATTGCCAATAACATGGTGTTATCTAGTCCTCTTCTTCATCCTATTAATTCTGAATAATCAAAACATTATCATTAATCGTCAAAAATGGCAGTGATGTCTTCTCACATATTATCATTGTGAGAACCTGAAACACAGGCATCGTAGATGGAACCAGCCAGTAGTGAGTTATGTGTCCTATGCCATCATGGAGATTTCAGACTTATTCAAAATCCATTGAGGATTTTGTTAGATACAAGACTGCCACCATTATAGATCACATTTACTTATTTTAATACTGTAATCATATTTAGATAGGATATTTGCAACTTCCACTTGCAAAGCTAAGACTTCTGATCAAAACCCTTGGGTCTTGTTCTTCCCATACTCCATATTAATTTTAAAAAAACCAGGATTCATCTACAAAAAATACCGCTTTTATAATATTTTATAAAAAATACATCTAACGAATGTGGATGTCTCAATCTAACTATAATCCTTGAATGCAACTTGAAATCTAAATTGTTAGCAGTATGATGGTATCTAATCTTCTCTATCATTAGAGATGTAGCCACACTCAGTTCTGGCTAAATATCAGGATATCTAAATTAATTAGCAAATAAATCCATGGGTGCTTTTTCAATTCAAAACCAGTAATAATAAAATCTCTTAAGGATCTCAATGTTCCTAAAGAGATCTGCACACCTAGGTTCATTATCGCCAAGGTTTTCCTATAGTTCTCATTAACCCCAGCTCTGGGCAATACTAGTTTCTGAAAATGAGCTTCCTTTCTGGTAACAGCAACTGGTCCTAGTTTCTACTGCCAATATGGCCACTCTCCAAGTGAGATGTTTGGGTACGTGTTTGTGTACTAGCCCGATAGAAGCAATAAACATGTGCTTAATTCCTAGTGAGTCTCTCCCACAAATTTTAATTAAGAATAGCACCTGCTATTGACCACTTACTGTCTTATCTCCATAGGATCAAAGATGTGTAACATGCAACCGGTGAGTGGCTGTCCCTCTTTCTATATAATTCATCAGTTCTTAGAACTGAATGTTCCAGCAACGAAGAAAAAATTTATACTAATATTACTGTGTTTCTCCAAAAAAGAGGATCCACCATGAAAATAAGTCCTAGCACGTTTTTGAATGCATGCAATCAAATTAAGCCCCATCCACAAAATTAGCCCTAATTAAGACCCCGCCCATCCCAGGTTGCAGGGGGTGGGGCAAGGCACACAGGTTAAAAAAAAAAGCTAGTGTAGGGACAGTGGGGTGCAGCTGCCCTACTTACCAGGCCTCGCACACCCCGACACCTGCCTCGCCTTCTTCTGTGGCCGCTTCTTCTGTGGCCACTTGCCGCCACTCGCACGCATCGCCCTGGCCTCTGTTTGCCTTCAGATGCTTGCCGGAAGGCATCTATAGCCATTAACAGAGCTCTGGACCGGAAACGGCAGAAAAAGTGGGCCAGCAGCGGGCAGAGGTGGCTTCCTACTGGTTCGGACTGGTTATGCCGAGTAGGTAGTAGGATGCTGGTGATGTCATGGAGCTGGTTCTGGTCTGTGGATGTCGCCATCTTTTTTTGGGGGGGGGGGGTCGATTTTTTTTAAGCTTTTTTTT
>JANHFT010000944.1:352192-368068 GCA_032467955.1 Pseudoxenodon macrops | reverse complement strand
TTTTCCCCAGGTGCTAATGATCTTCTGGCCTTTGCATGCTTTGTTGATTGGTTCTCTCTATCAGCTGTGCTTTAGAATCCTTTTTTTCCAGACCTAACCAGGTACTGACAATCTTCCTGGCTTTGCATGCTTTGTTGATTGGTTCTCTCTATCAGCTGTGCTTTAGAAGCTGTTTTTCCAAATCCTAATCAGGGGATAAAATAATGTGCTGAAGCTGACCAGACTAAGGACGCTAGCCAGATGAATATTCTGGTAGGCAGATTTCCCCCCCTATTTTCCTCCCCAAAAACTCAGGTACATCTTATACTCAGGTCCGTTTTATACTCCGAAAAATACGGTATTTGACTTGGCTTATGTAAAGTGCGTTTGTTTCAATGAAAAAATTTTGTACCTCAAAAATGACATGATTTGTCTCGCTGCAATACAGCAACGAAACAGTGTGTTTTGTAAGCACCACATCTTACTCCTGGTACCTCTTGACACTTCCTGTCGCTGGACGAGATCTTGGAAATGATGTGAAGTGAGACAACTTGACAGCTTTGTTCTCTTCTTCTAAAAGGGGGAAGCTGTAATGCTTTGAAAAGTAGTTTAGAAAGGTAAATTAAGAGTTTGGACAAACTGCACGTTTCATTTAGGATTGGGATTTACAAAATGACACAAAACCTAACTGAAACATTAAAAAAGAAATATTAACTATTAAAGGAGATGTTTGAAAAATGGAGACAGAAATTAGTAGGCACCATATCAACAATATCAACAACAACCTGCTTTTATAGATAGACTGGAGGAATCATAGGTATTGGCTAAAAAAGGGTGAATTAAAAACAGACAAGCATTCAAATTGAAAATACAAATGATAGTAAAAGTGTGAATTACAAGACAGAGAATGACTGGCAAGGACTTTTTACTGGATAGACAAAAGAAGCTAATTAAGGCTTTGAAATGACTTTCTACTGGATTTATGTTAAATCTCAAAAAAGCCTCTGCAATGAGGGAAAAGAATGACAATGTCTGAAGGAATTAAAGATCAAGACTGCTGGATATAAAAGAGAAAAATATAAAGTTGGTTTGTTTGATCAAATTTAAAATCAGACATGTTTTTTTTAAATAAAGCTCTGGTAACCCTTTACCGACTTTTTGCTGTCACCTGGGCTGAAAATTCATTATTTATGATTCTACATATAGAAGGGCTGAATTATGAGAAGATGAGTTATTTGTTTGCAACTTTATAGGAAGTGATAAGCGAATCCAATTAGTTTCTATTTATTGTGATGAAGACTGGATGTCAATTCCTTATCTATTTCATTTCTTTTTCTCTTTTTCTGTTTTTTCTTTCTTTGCACTTTTTATTCGTTCTCTCTTTTTCTCTTTCTGAGTTTAATTTCTATCATTTATTTATTTATTTGCATCTCACCTTTACTATTTTTACCAGTAACTCAAGACAGTCAACATATCCAATATACTTTACTGTACGGCAGAGGTGGGTTCCTACTGGTTTTATCCAGTTCTATAGAACCAGTAGTAACTCCGCGATGATGTTACGGAGCTGGTCCCGTCAATGGCTCCGTGGGCTCTGCTATCTTAGATTTTAGTTTTTAGCTATCTAGTTTTTGACTGCTTCAGGTGCGCGCGTGTTTCACACAAACACATGCAGCGAACCGGCAGCAAAAATATCCGGAACCCACCCCTGCTGTGAGGTGAGTTAGGCTGAGAGAGAGTGACTGTCTCAAGGTCACCCACCTGGCTTTTCACGATCAAACTTAAAATCTTCAATAAAAATTAAAATTGAAAAGTACATTGGAAAAGAACTTCACTAGAAGAATTGAAACTAAAAAACCTTTTGCTTCTGTTTTCTTTATTATTAATAATTCCAGCACTACGTTATCATTTCTACTCCAATTTCCCTTGTCTATTCTATACCTGTGAAGGAGACAGTTGTCAGTGACACAGGTCAAGAATTTCCCAGAAGGACAATACTTAGCAGATTTAGACTCCAACAGATGTCACAGTAATTAAAGTCTCCATACTAGAATAGAATAGAATAGAGTAACAGAGTTGGAAGGGACCTTGGAGGTCTTCTAGTCCAACCCACTGCCAAGGCAAGAAACCTTACACCACTTCAGACAAGTGGTTATCCAACATCTTCTTAAAAACTTCCAGTGTTGGAGCATTCACCACTTCTGGAGGCAAGTTGTTCCACTGATTAATTGTTCTAACTGTCAGGAAAGTTCTCCTTAGTTCTAAGCTGCTCCTGTCCTTGATTAGTTGGTAGGATTGGTAGCCAATTTTCTATTAAGTATTCTTGGATCTTCCACCAGGAACACTGAGAATCTGAGGTCAGAGAGAAAATTAAGACCCATTTATATTAGAAGAATGGTATCTGGGATGTGGTGGCTCAGTGGCTAAGACGCTGAGTTTCTCAATCAAAAGATTGGCAGTTCAGCGGTTCAAATCCCTAGTGCCGCCCGCATAACGGGGTGGGCTCCCGTTACTTGTCCCAGCTTCTGCCAACCTAGTAGTTCGAAAGCATGTAAAAAATGCAAGTAGAAAAATAGGCACCACCTTTGGTGGGAAGGTAACAGTGTTCAGTGCGTCTTTGGCATTTAGTCATGCCGGCCACATGACCATGGAGGCATTTTAGGACAGCACTGACTCTTAGGCTTTGAAACAGAGATAAGCACTGCCCCCTAAAGTCAGGAACAACTAGCACATATGTGCGAGGGGAACCTTTACCTTTATCTATCTGGAATAACCAAACTGTAATTGCAGGAAAAAAAACATGCCAACCATTAGCAACAGGTATGAATAAACTTTGGAAAAATACATTTATTTATTTAGTGACTCTGTCTTTGGCTGAACAAAATCATTTCTAACATCTGCTCTCTAATTTTTTGTTGGAGTACAATATCCATTATTCTTAGACAAATAGATCTATGGATACTTAGAGTTGTAATTTTACAGTCTTAATGAACTATTGGGTTCAAGCTTCTCAACTCGAACTAAACCCAAAGGTTCAAACATAGATGTGAATACCAGCTATCCAGCCCTGCCTTCATAACGCAACTAGCATATTACTGATTTTCTTGACATTCATCAACTTGTTGAAATAGTTGCTCACTGCCTAATGGTAGGCTTGGTAGGGTCATTTTGTCACTTCTAATTGTCTGACACTTTAAAAAAAAAATTGGAAACAGTTCAGATTGGCTGTTTCCATCTGGGCAATTTAATAACATGTACTATAAGTACTCTAGGTTGCCCTGACAAGCTAAATAATGAGAATAATGTCTTTGTGTCTGCTATAAAAAAAAAATGGAACAGCCAATCCCAGTGGATGATCAAACTGGCTATTTTTTCTTTTGCAAATGACATTCCAGTTTTTCTTGAAGCAGACATACCCTGGAGAATACTATAAAGTAAAAGTTTGTCAGACTCACCCACCTGAAGATGTGGAACTGTGCTAAATTGGACCTTTGGGAGACAGTTCTCTTCTTATGTGAAGACAGACATGCTGTGATAGTCCAAAGATCACAGGAGGAGGTGGAGCAGCATTGCAGAACATCTAGAACTTTTGTTCTCCTGAGATTTATTGCATGTCCAAAACTATAAACCTTGGAACAACTAATGTTTCCATATAGTTGGTCAATTGAAAGTGGCTGAAGAAAGCCCTGAAAAGGGTCTGTGTTAACGATGGCATGGCATATCTTGAGATTTAAGGAGTCAGAGATAGTTTTCTATCATCATCATGTCATTTAGCAAATGTTACTTTTATTTCAACTTTGATGAAAGATTTATAGAAGCACAAAACGCTGCTTGCGCAGAATTACTCAGAGGTTGGTTGTCAGAAACCTTTGTTGGCAAAGTGAACTGAGGGAAAGGCACCACTATGATGTCATGGTGGAAACTCTGGCACACCTATACAAAATGGGTGAACTTTGTGGTGCAACTGTGTGATGCCACTTTTATCAAGGCCAAGAAGCATCTATTATTAGTCTGCAGTTTTTGAGCTGGTATGGATTAATTTGAGAGATTCATGTGTTCACTCAAAGACAATGAAAGTCTTTGGCATAGCTCACACTGTGTTTGCAAAACATATGTCACACTAATTGTCTAATGTCCATATAGCCTCATCTTCGGGTACTTTCATTAGAGACCTTTGATTTTGCTGTTAAAAAAAAACATCGGGTTAAAAATTGTGGTGAATTTATGCCTGAGAATCCTGGTGGGTTTTCTTGTTTTCACAAAACGAACAAGCAAAAGGCAATCAAATTATGTCAACCGGATAAAATCTCCAAATCCAGAGAGAAGATCTGCACTGCTTTACCTCAACTTACCAAATGTTAGTGAAATCTCATCCTTGTGCCAAATGTGTAAGGAGATGTATGAAAAGTACTTTGAATCCATTACAGTGCTTGGTATACATAGAATGTATGCTTCTTTATATTATTTTGGTCTGTTTAGGGCAGAAATGTACTTAAATACCATTTGGAAGTCATCAATGATTCAATGAAACATAGCAGTAATATATACATCTATAATTTACCAGGTTTGTTCTCTTTCAGAATCTCATTGCAACTTCCTCCCAAAAGGTCCCCCTCCTGTACACTTGGCCGTTGAGTTTCCATATCACAAAATAACTGAGATCTCTTCAATCTCCTGATTTTCTATCATACCTTGTTCTTCCCTTTTAATATTTTATTCACATTTATGTCTGATAACAATAATGCTATCCAGAGTATAGCAATTAAAGTAGATAAAAATAACTATTTCATTCAGTGCATGACGGACTATGGAATTTGTTACTAAGAGATGCGGTGAGGGCTTCAAAAGATAAATTTTACAAATTTGCATAAAGTAAAATTATTAATAATGATGATTATATAATCTGCACTAGGGGAGCCCATATTTCTCTATGTACCAGTTTCTGGGAAACATGAACAGGAGACGTGAACTATTGCATCCATGCTATTCATCTGGTTGGAAACAGACTTCGAAATCTGTTGAACTGGATTATAGTATTCAACACAGCCAAACATCAAATCCTTTAACCAACTTCATGAACCAATCTATAATTATATAATCATCTTTCTTCAAGCAGAATCCATTAGAATATCTCCGGCAGAAAACGATCCAGCCTCTGTTTGAAGATCTCTCTCTCTTTCTCTCTCTTTGTCTCAGAGTCAATGTTGCAGTTATTTCAGCACGTTTTATGAAGTGGTTTACCACAAGTTTTATCATGTGGTAGGCCATTCTATTGGGTGACAGCTTAGACATTTTAGAGGTTCCTCCTGATATTTAGCCAAAGCTTCCTTCCTTATGGTTTTAATCTATTAATTCAAATCCTACTTTCGGCAGCAACAGATAATCAGTCTACTCCAGAAGTGGTATTCAGCCAGTTTGGACCGGTTCGGGAAAACCGGTAGCAGCGACTGTGGATGGGTCTGGCCCACCCGCCCAGATGTTATGCAGAGGTGGGTTCCTACCTGTTCTATCTGGTTTTATAGAACCGTTAGTAACTCGGCAATGACATCATGTTCCTTCGGTGTCTTCATGGGTGCCGCCATTTTGAATTTTGCTTCTGTGCATGCGCAGAAGCTGTTTTTGACTGCTGTGCGAGCGCATGCGCAAGGCGCGTCCCTGAGTGAACCGGCATCAAAACAATTTACAACCCACCCCTGACAAAATGTCATCCTATTTAGGCACGTTTTCGAGGCCGGGCACATGCACGGAGAGCACACGCATGAGCAAAGCGCATGCGCTGAAGGCCGGGCGCATGCGTGGAAGGCGCACATGCAGTGAACATGCAGAAGGCCAAGAGCATGTGCGGAAGGAGCATGCGCATGAGCAAAGCAAGAATATGTGACAGTATGTCATCTACAGAAGGCTGAAGGGATTGGATATTCACACCGAAACAATTTTTTTATTACCATATTGTCTGCTGGGATATTTTTAACTCTCAGTATTTTTGGAGCTATTTTGTTTTAGACATATTGTAATGTCCTTTTGATATATATTTTTTAAATACACACACATCCTGCTTGTGAACAGGTTTAGCAAACAGGAGTTTGGAAAGGCCAGTAGGAAAGGAGGGACACTTTCCCCCTTTTTATTTTACTTTTCCCCCCATCTATTTTATTTGACTAGGCTAGTGCTTACCCCAAACAGCAGATTCACAGCTACAATATGCAAACAAGAATGTCTTGCATGGAAGTTTGACTAGGAGACTTAATAGGGAATGGCTCAAGCAATATGGACAGAAAAGTAAGTGTTATAAAGTAGTCTCAATGTATGACCACTAGTGAGCCCAAAATTTATGTTATTAAGTAAGAAATTTGTTAAGTGAGTTTTGCCCAGTGGTGATATCCAATTTTTTTTACTACCGGTTCTGTGGGCGGAGCTTGGTGGACGTGGTGTTGGCATGGTGAGCATGATGGGCATGGCAGGGGAAGGATACTGCAAAATCTCCATTCCCACCCCACTCTGGGGCCAGCCAGAGGTTGTATTTGCCGGTTGTCCGAACTACTCAAAATTTCGGCTACTGGTTCTCCAGAACCTGTCAGAACCTGCTGGATTTCACCCCTGGTTTTGCCCCATTTTATGACCCATTTGTTAAGTGAATATCTGCAGTTGTTCAATTAGTAACATGGTTGTTAAGTGAATCTGTTAAGTTTCCCCATTGACTTTGCTTGTCAGAAGGCCGCAGAATGGGATCACACTACCCAAGGACACTGCAACAGTCGTAAATGTGAGTCAATTCTCAAACATCCAAATGTAAATCAGGTGACCTGGGGATCACTGTAATGGTCATAAGTGTGAAAAATCGTCATACGTCACTTTTTTCAGTGCTGTTGAATGGTCACTCTATGAACTGTTGTGAGTCAAGGACCACCTGTGTTGTGACTTGCAAAGATTGCACAATGCAATCTAGCTAAAGATAACCCAAACTACATCCGCTCCAAATTCAAACTCATTTCTTCATTGGAAGAGAAGATATAACAGATCCAAGAAGAAAGTTGCTGAGAAATCAAAGAAGACCTTTTGTGACAGAAAAAAACGAAGGTCCCCAGGAGACTGATGTGAAGTGAATACATGGATGAATGCAGGAGTGGATTCTGGATATTTTTACTGCCGGTTTGCTCAGGATCGTGCTGCGTGTGCGTGCATGAAGCAGCAGTCAAAAATGAGCTTATGTACATGCGCATAAGCAAAAATTAGTTTATACGCAGAAGCAAATAATCCAAGATGGCGGTGTCCACAGAGCCACCGACAGGACCGGCTCCATGATGTCATCAGTAAGTTACTACCGGTTCTATAGAACTGGATAGAACCGGTAGGAACCCACTTATGAATGAATGTGACAATGCTCTCCCTCTCCAAAAAAGATCAGGAATCACTCAATGCCAGTGAAACTCGGGAACTTAAATAAACCACATGGCAGAGAATGATAGAAGACACTTTGGGCACCTATGGACCAAAGAATATGAAGATTTATGCAAAAGACCAGAATGGGGAGTTAAGAAGTTTGCAAGATTTTGTAAGACACCAGTAGTGATACTTAAACCTCAGAACATTCAACATTAAAAACTTGGAAGGGAAAAAATGTGCATAATTGGCATATTACAAATTGTGCCATGCTAATCTTACCCTTATCTTTGAGAGTTAGTACCTTAGTAGTAGAATGTCATAGACACAGTTAACCAAACCTCAGCAAGGCTTTCATCTAAATGTCCTTTAAAAGTCTCTCCACAAAATGGTAAAAGATAGAGCAAAATATGCTCCTTTTAGACAAGATCACCGTGGGCTGAATGGCTGAACCCAAAGAGTGTTTATTAATGGTTCCACTTCAGCTTGGAGAGTTGTACGAAGAGAAGTGACACAATGGAGAGGCCACTTGAAAAAGGCACAAAGCTATAATGGGCAGCTCATACTCTAGGTGAAAGAGAAAAGGTTCAAAATACAGGCTCGAGCAGTGGACTGAAATGAGTAGGCTATAATTTAACTTAGAAAAATCAAAATCTATACATCGGGATCAGAAACCTCTATAAGTATAGGATACAAGGTATGAGAACCGGTAGTAAATCCACGGTGATGTCATGCAGCCGGTTCCATAGGTGTCTCCTTGGACGCCATCATCTTGGATTTTGCTTCTGCACATGCGCAGAATCTCGTTTTTTTATTGCTGCGTGTGCACATGTGCAGTGCGATCCTGAGTGAACCGGCAGCAAAAATATTCACAACCCACCCCTGATTGTGATGCTACGCAAAATGTAGCTGCTAAAAATGCAAATGTTATCTCGGGATGCATTAACAGGTCAGGAGTACAGTGTCCAGATCACAAGAAACAATTCTTCCACTCCACTCTTCCATGGTCAGACACTGTGTCAAGTTCTGGGTATTATAATTCAAAAGGGACAGTAAACAAGCTTGGGGAAAAAAAATATCAAGATGGAGAATGATCTGGGAGCCTAGCTACATGAGGAAAGGTTAAAGTTCTCTAATGTTAACCAATAGAAAATATGACCGAAGGGAGATACAATAGCAATTTTGAAATATCTGAAAGGTTATCACACAGAAGATAGAGTAGACCAGCATTTGGTTTCACATATTCTTGTAACATTTGTAAGTGTGAAAAATGGTCACAAGACACTTCTTTGAAGGGTAATTAAGAGAACTGTTGTGAGTTGTAAATTGAGGACTACCTGTAAACAGATTAGCCCCTATCTTAATGGGTTCTGGAAGCAAGTTAAAGCACAGCTATTTTGAAGCTATTAGATGAGGGAACGCTGAATGGATGTTTACTATTTAGGCTTACTTGCTCTTGTTACTAATTTCTTATTTTGTGTTGTTATACCATGCTATACTTTATTATCATGTTTGAAAATTATTCCTATATATTCATATTTTATCAAGAGGTACATTTTACATTTGTGCAAGTTTAGAAATCAATCAAACAAACAAATGCTTGCTCTAAAAAAACTTCTTAGTGCCCCCATAACAAAGAACCAGTGGTATATATGCTGTTAAGAGCACGTATGTCATCCACACCATCTATATTTTTTCTACAACTGTCGCAAAAATATTGAAAATTGAAGCAATAGCACTTAAACTTATATACTGCTTTACAGTGCTTTACTGTCCTCTCTAATTGGTTTAGAGAGTCAGCATATTTTCCCCAACAATCTGGGCCCTCATTTTACCAACCTAGGAAGGATGGAAGGCTGAGTTAAAACCTTGAGCCTGGTGAGATTTGAACTGCCAAATTACAGGCAGCAGAAGTAGCCCACAAA
Source organism: Pseudoxenodon macrops (assembly GCA_032467955.1). Lineage (NCBI taxonomy): Eukaryota > Metazoa > Chordata > Lepidosauria > Squamata > Pseudoxenodontidae > Pseudoxenodon > Pseudoxenodon macrops. The sequence continues at coordinate 358,784 of JANHFT010000944.1, read as the reverse complement.
ACTGCACTCTAACCAGTGTGCCACCATGGCTCATCCTGGCTAGTTCTTCAGTAGTAGAAATAGGAATAGGGCAAAACGATAATTGCCCACTGAGCTTGTTCCAAATTTCCATTTCTATATTAGCTGTATTGATATCTCTAATATTTGACTCATGGTAGAAGCAAGGCCTGCATTATTACTGTATTAGATATCCTGACTTGTCCATTTTTAGACAAGCTACTTCTTATCAGTTGTATATCCTTATTGAAATGGCCAAAGACCTCAGTAGTAAGTTATGTGAGACATATTGTAGAACCACAGGCGCTTTGCGGACTCTTTGTTGATCAGCTTAATCCAGCACATTTATTCATTCTTCATATCCGCTGCTACATTTTCAGTAAGTGGAAAGGGATGAAAACTATATCTTGTGTCAGCTTTTTCAATATGAAAGAAAAATCTCAGATGGTGTGATTGTCAATATTCTCTGCATTTGAGCAAGAGAATGGGTCAGGAAAGAAGCTTGAGGCAGGGGGAAGTCCAATATTTAACCTCTTCAAGAAGTGATCACAGTGTCTGAAATGTGGAGTTCTTCCCAAAGGAGAAAAAAACAACATGTGAATCAAACACTTGAAGAACACTTCCATCCTTTGGTTTGGTGTTTGGTGTTTTAAGATAGATAGACTTCAACTCCCAGAATGCCTCTGGCAGCATACCGTCTGAGGAATTCTGACAGTTGAAATCCACATAAGTGGCTGAGGTTGAGGAACATTGCTTTAGACCACGGGTATCGATTGCGTCACATGACGTATCGCGACAGTTTTTGCCTTGTGGAGCTGAGATGGACGTGGCCTGCTCGTGACGCATCTGGGCCACGGGCCACAGTTTGACCCTCCTGCTTTAGACCATGTAGGCTGTAACCTGTAAGTGGTCTGGAAGCGACTTTTGTTATTCACAGAATCATTATTAAGTCAGCCGAGGTATAAATATTATTCAGTTTTCAGTAAATCCTATCCATATCCTGCCTTTGAGATAATGTCCAATGAAAATTCTTTACTTTGGATTATGTTATTTTAACCTGATGTTTTGATTATATAACTTCACTCTGCAATTAGCAAATATTTGGGATAAGCTAGAATCAGGGGTGGGTTGTGGATTGTTTTGCTGCTGGTTTGTTCAGGGTTGCGCCTTGCGCATGCACACGCTACAATCAAAAAATAGCTTCTGCGCATCGGCAGAAGGAAAATCCAAAATGGCAGCGCCCACGGAGACATTGAAGGAACCAGCTCCATGGCGTCATTGCTGAACTACTACCGGTTCTAAGGAACTGATTAGAACCGGTAGGAACCAACCTCTGGCTAGAGTGCTAATTGCTAAGAAAGCATCTTTCCTGCTTTGTCCTTCTTGGCATTTATAAAAAAAACTAACAGCTAAGGCAGTATATAAAAAACAGTAAAAGCAGGTAACGTCATTTATTTTTAAGCAAGCAAGCAAGCAAGCCAACCCACAGAAAACTATGGATTGGGATAGAATATCATCCACATTTAACAAGAAATCTATAATTTTATCAAAGAGCAAAAGCTAGTCTCTCACCCCCAACAATAGCTTGTGCCACAGTTAGCATTCAAAGTTCCATTAAAAAAAAGACTCACTTTTCCAAGACCAATAAAGTGGGAGCTGATTGAACTTCATGTTCATGTTCCAAAGTATGGAGGACACCATCAATAATATATATATATATATATCCTCTCTCTCTCTCTCTCCTCTCTCTCTCTCTCTCCTGGTCTACATGCTTTACTAAAACAATTCTTTTAATTTCAAATATAGAAATATGTTATATATAAAATATGTTCTATATAAAAAAGCTCACACTTCTGCCTTGTATCATTTATGCCCTGTCAACATTTGGCCACTCTAACCTGATGCTCTGCAGTCAGCTGCTCTTCCCTCAGATAGGGTGCTGTTGTTTTGACAACAAAGCCATATTGATTTTGGCATATTATATAGAGATTCTTGCCACAAACTTAGTCAGAAAAGTTTGTTGATGACCTACTCTCATCTTTAAACCTGCATTTCTTACACTGTCCCTGCTTTTAACACTTCCCTGAAGATATTTGGCAGCATTTCAAAACACTGCTACCACATCAGAGGTGGGTTCCTACCGGTTCTAACCGGTTCTTTAGAACTGGTAGTAACTCGGTGATGACATCACGGAGCCGGTTCCTTCAGTGTCTCTGTCATCATGGAGTTACTACCTACTCTATAGAACCGAATAGAACTGGTAGGAACCCACCTCTGCCTCTACCTCCAGTAAAGAGCAATGGAAGAGCTTCCATTGTCATTTTTTACGTAAAACCTGTCTAGCTGCATGGTAAATAATAATAATAATAATAATCCCAGTCCTTATCTATTCCATAAAAAAAAGGAATGGCAAGGAAACACACCAACATTATGTAATGTGGGGTTTGCCTCTTACTGTGCCTTCTACTTCGAAAACACTCCTTGATCCCAAACTGCGTTTAAATAAGCTGCCAGTACTCCAGGGGTATAGAAATTGTAACACATGGATACTAAAACAATCTTGTCTGAGTTTACTGCATATGCTCAAGACTAGATACTAGCTCTAATGAATCTGGCTGCTGTGTAGCTGCTAGTTTACTTTTCATTTTATTTAATGTCCAGAATAAACATATTTATCTATGTTCCTGGCAAACACTAAGCAACTCTGGAAGTGAACCACATAACTGAGTGAAATCTTTCCCTTTTAAGTTTTTCTATCATAGGTGGGTTCCTACCGGTTCGGACCGGTTCTACCAAGTAGGTAGTAAGCTGCTGGTGACATCACCGAGCTGGTTCTGGTCCGTGGAAGCCGCCATCTTTTTTTGAATTTTTTTTTGGGGGAAATATATATTAAAAAATTTTTTCTTCTTCTGCGCATGCGCAGAAGCCAAGTTTCCGGCACTGCACATGTGTCACCATCTTGTTTTTTGCCTTTTTTGGGGAGGGTTTGGAATTTTTTTCTACTGCGCATGCACACGGCCAAGAGGTGCGCATGCACCCAGGAGGCACGCCCACGTGGCGTGGGAGGCAGCGAACCGGCGGCGAGGAAAGTTAGAACCCACTCCTGTTTTCTATCCATCATTTTAGGCACTCCCATTACGCCTATGGCTGGTTTTCTTTTTCTCCTACTAGGCTTCTCGAAATTCTATGCCTTTTCTTTGAGGGTGGAGTGGATTTCTTTGTTCATTTGGGTTGTCATTTTCTGAACCTTTTTCAGCTCTCTTGGATACTTTTTCAAGTGTGGTGACCAGATGTGGATGCACCATAGTTTCATTTAGAGACATGCGTTGCTGTTGTTCTTATTTTCAGATCCTTCCCAAATCATTCTGCAGGTGGGATTTATCTTTTTCATAGTAGCTCTACAACATTGTTGGCTCACCTTCTATTATTAAAATTTCTCAGGTACCTTCAATATCTATGTGAATTAGGGTCTTTCCTCCACCCATTTCCCATAGCCCTCAATGTGCATCACTTTATGCTTACTTGAATTGCATCCCACCATTTATTTGGCCATTCACCCATCTTAAATAAATCCTGGAATTCTTCTCAGTCACTTGGAGCATGTATGGTTTTGTTGGAAGAAATATCCATCTGGTTCAGTTCCAAGCTGGAAGAAACATGGAGGCCGATTGGAAAGATGGGTTTATTGATGAAGCAGAACCACATGGGTTTGTGGTTCTGGGCAGCTGACAAAATGGAGTTGAGAATGGGGGGCTTGTATGCCTTCTTTTGGACTTTGTATTTGAACTACCTGTTCCTGTGCAAGAACATGTCTTTTAATATTCTATCGGCTGTTGTCAGATTCCTATGGGGTCATGTAGGGGTCATAGCTGGCTCTATGGGCAAAACAGCCAATGCAAATCCTAGGTGTTTGTCTGAGCTAATTTGGTTCGCCTCTGGCTTATTGTTTACCTGAGGTCCCAGGTGAAGTTTGGACTGCTCTGGAGTCATGCAATGAAGGGCAGAGGTGGGTTCCTACCGGTTTGGACCGGTTCTACCGAGTAGGTAGTAAGCCGCTGGTGACGTCACGGAGCCGGTTCTGTTGCTCTGTGGGCACCGACATATTTTTTGGGGATTTTCTTTTTTGAAAAAAAAATATTAATGATTTTTTCTTCTTCTGCGCATGCGCAGAAACCGAGTTTCGGGCACTGCACATGCGTCGCCATCTTGTTTTTGGCCTTTAAAAAAATTAGGGCTTTTTTCTACTGTGCATGCATGTGAGGCGCGCCCACGTGGCGGAGGAGGCAGCAAACTGCCGGCAAGGTAAATTAGAACCCACCCCTGATGAAGGAGCTTGTGTTCTGAAAGGGTGTTGGACAATTCCTATTGGCTTTCGTCCTGTTTTGGATCTTGGGGGGTTGTTTCTAATCCTACCATTCTGCCTTTGTTCAGACTTTGCTGCAGGGAATTTAAAAATATGCTGTCTTGAATGGATTTCTGCCTGCAGTATTTGCTTTCCCTATGAATAGAGCTATCTAGCTACTTGGCTTTTGTCAATAAGCTCTTTATCCCTTAACTGCTGACATCTGCTATGGGCTATTAAGAAAAGCAGGGGTTTGCTTCCTGTCTCCAAGAGCATGTTTCTTCATTTCTCCTTTAGGGAAAAATATAATATTCTGCCTTTTTAAAATATTCCTCAAAATATTTCATTCTTCTAGGAAGGGTGGGCGCATGCTGACTTTCCGCAGTTTAATGCGTCTACAAACTAGGCCAGCTTACTAGTTACCCAGTAGCCAAGTTCCTTTATGAACAAAATTAGAAAACAGCAATTCCAACTCACCTCCTCAAGAGACTTCATTTCTAACTCCCCTCAACTGAGAAGATGGAGCATCAATTCCCACTCTTTTTAACCAATTAGCAATCCATAAAAGGAAAGATCGTATGATCTTGAAGCTCTTGTTTGTGGGAGGGAGGATGTTTTGTGCTTGTTTTTATTTTTTTATCGTTTTCTGAAGAGCTCTTGTCCCATGGACACTTTTCCCCTGAATTATTTTGCAGGACCCCATTCTTTTAAGAGCTGACTCCCCGCTTCCCAGCATCTCACCCCAGCACTGGGATACCTACCAGTAGTTTGGAGAAAAGGAAAGGAAAATAACATAATCGATCCAATCTCTATGAGGGTAGCTGAAGCTCTCCATAACGATTCTGTGGAGAAAGTTTTTGTCCCTATGATTTCAGACTGAACCAAGATTTAATATTTATAATGGGAGTAGAGTTTCTAATAGAGTCACTGGGAACTAAAACCCCCATTTTCCATTTATTTATTGATTGGTTTGTTTTATATGTCTTCCCATACTTATCAATGTGATGTTCATATCTGGGATATGATCTGGAAAAGCTGGATTTTTTTCATGCTTATTTTTAAATATGGAATTAAAGTCCAGAATTGCTATGAGAAAATGCAGTATGGTAAACTTCATAGAAACCATGTAGTATTAATGGTCCCTCCGCATCTCCAGAACCACTATTCTAATTGAAAATCTATCATTTTAGAATGGAATGTAACAATTGCCCTTTGAAGGAGCACATTTGTGCCAAATTTCAGTTAGGGTTTTGTGCCCTTTCCTGGAACTAATTCTAGTTGGAATACAGATGATCAAATGCATTCAAAATCAAAAGGACAAATGCATTGTCTTCCAGAATTTACAGCAAAGGGTGGAAAAACACCAGAATATCAAGTGCTAAAGCACTAGGTAAATGGTAGGTATTGTTTTGACCTTATGAAACATCTGTGGTGAGAACAGTTCAATATCTAATGGTTCACATCTCTTTATGGTTCAACTAAACAGTTAATTTCAAAATGCAATTTTGGACAGGAACTGATACTTTTAGAAAGCTCTGGTGTCACTATGGCAACTGACTTTGCTTAAACATAACTGTGAATGGAAAGCATAGTCTCAATTAAATGAAGAAAAGAAAAATCTGAGGTAGCATCGCTATTCACAGATCACTGAACTTTGATATCTGTGTATGTATCAAGCTATCAAGCTATTTCTCATGGTTGCCCATAAAATATTTTGTTCTGGGAGTCTGACATTTTTCCTCTAATCCATTAAAGCTAAAACATCGTCTATAAGAAATGTTGGGAGAAAAAAAGATTATGTGTGCCCTGGCTATGACAAAACAAGTTTCTAAAAAGCCTTAAATTAATTATCAATTTAACGGGGTTTTTTTTTTTTTGCAGCCAGGAATAGGCTTCCATTTTTTATTCTTTTTAGCCTCCAATGGATGTTGGATGTTTTACATTAAGGTAGTATTTGGAAAGTTTGAGAGAAAGGAAGAGCAAAATGTATGCTTTAAGATAATTTTACACATCTTAAATTTACTAGACTTTGTAAAATGAGAAGTGAGAAACTGCATGACTAAATAAAACCCTCAGAGCTTTCGTGTGCAAATTTCAGTGACATTTTTTCTAAACATATGAAGGTTACTTGCTCCAGTTTTAGACTGTTATTTTGTGTATTTTCTACTGTTTAACTTTTACATTTGTACATCCTTCTAAAATAGGAGTGTCAAACTCAATTTCATTGAGGACCGCATGAGGGTTGTGGTTAAC
>JANHFT010000944.1:336696-350612 GCA_032467955.1 Pseudoxenodon macrops | reverse complement strand
AGCACATGCACCAAAGACAAATTCCTTGTGTGTCCAATCACACTTGGCAAATAAAGAATTCTATTCTATTCTATTCTGTCACGATAATTATTTCTAGTTTCAACAAACATCTAGGTCTCTTTCCCCTAAATCAACATGGTAGGATTATTTCCAGAGTGCGGTAACATGGATATAAATATATCACCAAATAAAGTCCCCCATTCTGTGAGCTCTTTATCGGAAGCATCTCTATTCCCCTAATGCAGTTGTGTTGTCAGACTAGACTTTGGGAGACAGACTTTAGTTGGTTAGCTCCTTTATTTTAATCATGCCTGGAGTATCATGCTAGTTTTAGCATTGGGGAGGAGGGGAAGGGGACATGAACTCATTGAGCAAGAACAAAATATAAAGCTCCTAAGTTGTCCTGGAAGGCCATATTGACATGGTAGGCGAACCCACGGTTAGTTAAACTGAGTTTGCTCCACATATTAAAGCAAATCAATTGCAGGGATTGGATTTTATACAATATTCAAAGCCATAAACTAGCTACTTTTAACAGGGAACATTGTGCAAATCAAGTGTATAAGTAACAAAACTATCTTTCAGCTCTCAACATTTCTGCCAGCTGCTTTAAAAAGCCCCTTACCAATAATTGATGCAGAACAACTAAGTGTGGAATCTTGAAATATAAATCCTTGAAAAGTCTTACAAAAAACACACTGAAGAGCCTAAAACATATATGAAAATTAAATAGCCAAGAGGTATAGTGCAGGGGTGTCAAACTCAAGGTCTGCAGTCTGCATCCAGCCCACGGGGTGCTTAGATCTGGCCCGTGATCAGCTCTGGAAACAGTGAGGAGCAGCCCAGGGTGCCTCTGCCAGCGAAAAGGGAGCTGGGGAGGGCCGTGTGCAGCCCTCCCGAACTCAGTTTTCAGCTGCAACAGCCTCCTGCAGTGCTCTTCCAGCAAAAACAGAGCTTGGGACGGCTGCTGGAGGCCGTCGCAGCCAAAAACGGAATCTGGGAGTGGTGCCAAGCTGGCCACACCCAGCCACACCCACCTGGTGTCTGAGGTCAAACACAACCTTGATGTGGCCCTCAATGAAATCAAGTACAGTGCATTGATAAAGCCGTGCCCTGAATTTTCTCAAGCTGTTTACAGTTTGTGGTTTTCTGTGATCAGGGAAGGGTGCCTACCATTGTTCTCTTTCCGTATGCTACACATCTCTCTGGTGCCTCTTCTGCGGAATTCAAAGCGTGAAATATCAAGCAATGGCACACTCAGTACCTTACGGTGACAGATGCTCCTGTGCAATAATCTGTCTGCATAATTTCATTATTCCAAAAATACAGGAGAAGGAAGTGTGGCATGTTTGGGACAAAGTGACTGTAACATGTGTGACCTTAGCATTTCACATTCAGTCATGATGTTTTTCAGCGATAAGTTATTATCGAGAACTGGAAAAAACAAAACAGAAATGAACTTGGTAAGTAGCAATTATTCCATCTCTACCAAGCAGTGGTGAAATCCTACCGGTACGTCCTGGTTAGGAGAACCGGTAGCGCCAGCAGCATGAGGCTCCACCCACCTGCCTGCATGCCATAACATTTTTTACCCTCTGCACATGCGCAACGCCTTCTGTGCATGCGCAGAAGGTAAAAACTCATTCCCTGAGGAGGCGTGTGAACTTCTGAACTGGCAGGGAAGGTAAGTAGATTTCACCACTGTTACCAAGGATGAAGATTGGTAATATCTCAGAGGACAGGCTCAGGAATCAAAAGGATCTTGATAGACTTGGGAAACTAGATCAAGATACAAGAGAGGCAAAAGCTGGAGTGGTATTAGTGAGAAGGATCTTGGCATTCTGGTAGATAGCCAATTAAGCATGGCCCAACAGCGTGCTGCAGTTGTGAAAAGAACTAGTGCAATCTTGGATTGTATTAACAGAGGTATAGTGTCAAGATCACGGGAAGCAATTGTTCTGCTTTACGCTGCACTGGTTTGACTGCACATGGAATTGTGTAACAATACGAAAGAGGCAGAAGAATTGGAGAGTGCAGAGAAGAAGAGTAAGGAAGATGGTAATGGGCTTGGAAGCTAAATCTTAATGCAGAATGATTAAAAGAATTGGTATACTTAGCCTAAAGAAGAAAAGGCTAAATGGAGACTTTTCAATACCTGAAGGGCCATTATAGGTAAGTGGGTGTGGATTGTACTCTAGAACATCTGAGGATAGGACAAGAATCAATAGGTAGACATTTTACACAAAGAGATCTGTAACTCAATATTGGAAGAGATTTCCTGGCTATAGGAACTTTTAACCCATTAAGCTAAAAGATGTGAATTATTCAGCTTGTGAGGTTACTGAAGGTTTTCAAGCAAACATTATACAACTATTTGTCTAGGATATTAGAGGAGGTTGGGTGTGCAGTGGTGTGCAGGCTTGAAACAGACTCATTTAAAAAGAATTAGCCAATTTGGTTTAGTAGTAAAGGTACCAGGCTAGGAACAGATGATTATAACCTCTAGTCCTGCAGTAGGCAGTTAGTTGAGTGATTTTGGCCTGTCATGTCCTAGGAAAAGGCAATAGGAAACCAATTTTAAAACCTGCATAGACCTGTCCACAGCAGACTTGAAGGCATATAGTCATTTAGTCAAAAGAGGAACTAAGGAATAAATTTGGTTCTGATTAGCTTTGAATTACTTTGTCCTAAATTTGAGAAGCTTGAAGGGATTAAAATACAGTTATCTACTCTCAAGGAAGGAAGTATCTTTACAGAAACTTTTCTGTAATACAATTCAGTGGTTTCAGCACAGTGCATAGGTAGTTACGATGGGCCATATAGCACTTCCTACTGTTATAAAATGTTGTCCCCTCCCAATTACAAGACCGCATTTCCAGGTTCTTGGTAAATGGCTTGCCTTTACAACCAGTTGCAGTGTTTCATGCATCATACAGGATTGTGATTTGCAAATTTTTGCTGGTTTTCAGCATTTTTTGCCGATTTGCTGGCAAAAGACATCCATTTGGAAGAATGGTTTGCACTTATGACTGTGACATTTGCTCAACGACCACAATGATTTACTTAATGACTGGCACAAAATATGTCATAAAATTGCATCTGGTCATGTGGGTGCCTTAAAACTGTTAACAATTTATGACTGGAAATCCAGTGCCAACTGCAGTTGTAAATTGAAGACTATCTTGTGTAACTTAGACAATTGTGACTTAATACATGTACTCCAGGAGAACCTATCTTTATTATTTTTGTTTATATTAAAATAATGATTTGAGGGAGATTTGGTCAACCCATTTTATGAAATCGTCAGAGACTTCATTCGTTTCAGGAATTGCAGGGCTTGTGCTAGTTTGAGTGGGGTTAGAGTTAGAATGCTAGATGTAAAAATTTATAAAGGCGAAAAGGATTATGCTTTGTCTACTTCCACACAGTAATAATAAAAAGTATATTATTGGTGGCAGATGGCCTCTGATATGAAATTAAAACTTGCACGTAAGTATATCAAGACTGGAAGCTGGAATCTCTGTGCATGACAATTTTATATATAACACCTATAAACTTGGTGAGGTCCCAGTTCCATTGAAATAGAAAACAAAAAAAGCTTTTATGTTCTTATCGCCTAAAATGTAAGAAAATGAAAAACATGTTTAAATGCTAATATAACAAATATATAGTATGCTGGAACAAATTAATCTATTGAGGCAATCAAGCAAAGGAGATCCATGCACTTACTGACCACATCTGTTATGTAAATGGTTGCCAGTGTGGCATGAGGTTACAGGACTGGACTAGACTGCAGACCTAAGTTCAAGTCTGCCTTAAACCTTGGACTTAGTGATTAATTTTGAGTCATTCACTTTTTTACAGTCCAATTGACCTCCCATGAAAGCCACACTGAGCTTCTAGAGCAGGGGTGTCAAACTCAAGACCCGCGGGCCAGATCCGGCCCACAGGGTGCTTAGATCTGGCCCGTGGGGCTGCCCTGGAAAGAGCAAATGACTGGCCCACAGTGCCTCTGTCAGTGAAAACAGAGCTTGGGAGGGGCATGTGCAGACCTGAGTGTCTCTGTTTTTGGCTGTGACGGCCTCCTGCAACCCTCTGCCAGTGAAAAGAGCTGAGGGGGACCATACCGGCCTCCCCAAGCTCAGTTTTTGCTGGCAGAGGGCTGCAGGAAGCCATTGCAACTAAAAATGGAGCCCAGGCGGGCTGAGTGACGTCAAACTGGCCATGCTTATCCTTACCACACACACCTTGCCAACACCTCCCCCCCTTGGCTGAAGTCAAACACAGCCCTGATGTGTTCCTCAATGAAATCAAGTTTGACACCCTTGTTCTAGAGGAAATGAAGACTATATCTGTCACAAATTCAACAAAATAGGGTATGTCAGGAATGGGACAAGGATGAAGAAAATAACAATGGGTTCACCAAATGTCAGTATCTATGCATTATGGGATCCAAATATTTGGATTTCACTTCTTAGGATGGACAAGACAGTTCACTGCCTGCCATTAGAACTTGGAAAGAAGAAAACGTGGAAAGGCCATTCAATTTTAAGAGGGAATGAGGGAACTTCTGGGTTGGGATTCTAAACTACAAAACGTATTTTTCCTGTTACAAAGATGCACCTCACATTTGTGAATTAATGAAAGGCATACTGATAATTCTGAAAAGAATTTTATTTGAAATGCCTGTTTTTCATGGGTATTGGTGGGTTTTTGTTTAGGTTTCCTGTGCTATTATTATTATACTACTTTATTTACACGACTTTATTTATAAACATTAACAATGATGCCACTTGAACATGGATTATTAGGCGGATTATAAATTCAATAAACAAACAAACAGCAAACGTGGGAAGTTCCCTGAAATTTTAAAAGGTGTCTCTCTGAAACCAGATATGCAATTTCCTATTGTCAATAAGACTATCCTCCTTCAACCTTTGGGCAAGTCAGAGAGCTTGTGGACTAGGAGAAGTAACACACAAACCAAGGCATAAAGATTCTTGCCTCCCTCACAAAGAAAATCAAGCGAGTGTTAAATATGTTCTATCACATACTGGACATTTAACAAGAGATCTTCTAGGTTCATGCACATTTTTATTGAGTAGTAATATAAAATGCTTTTTTTTTTCATTGTTACAAGTGCATGCTTTGATTGCCAACATTTCATAAGTCAAATTACAAAGGCAAGGCTGTAGGCTGTAGTGAATTACTTGGGCACTTATACAATTGATAAAAAATATCAGTGGACTGTTTTGTTGGTTTTTCCTCCTCCTTTAAGACTGAACCAGTTGTAACCCGTAACTGATATATAAAGGGAAAAAAAGTGAAAAAAATCACACATTTTGTGGCACATGACAGAACGTAACAAAATGACTAACTCATCATGACGTTAACAGTTCTCATGCATTTAGTTTCACATGTAACTACAAACTTAGTTTAAATTTCACAAGGTTTGCTAAACATGCTAACCATCTATATGTGCACTGACAAGCTTATATTAAAAACTTTTAAGAATACTCTCCCCCTTAGATTTTTTCAAAGCTTTTTTGATTACAAAATTTCAAAGGCATTAGCATTTTCTTTTTAGAGAATATAAAGTACGCCAGTATACATACATTTCCAGTATAAGTCAGACCACTAAGCGCATTACAGTCCCATACAGGCCTATACAGCCAAATTTTTTTTCTTAAAAAACATGCATAGGCAGATTTTTTTACAGAATATAGATGCTTTCACTGCACTTAATATGGTGTCTTGTTCACTATACTTAAAAATGCACCACTCATAAATATTTAAATTCAGCAAGCCACAACCAAGACTTGATTTACCAAAAAAAAAGGAAAGAAAAAAGAAAAGGAAGAAGAAGAAAATAATCCTAAATATAAACTGAAACTAGTAAAAGAAAAAAAAGGATATCGTTATTCCAGTTTTTTTTTCCTTAAAAACATAAATGAAAAGATTTCTCACTGCCAAATTAATTAAGGTAAATGTTATAATTAAAGAAAGGTATTCAAGCACACTAAAGAAACCTGAGGTAAGCATAATGTGTACAAAATTAAATTGTCTTTTTTTTTTTTGGCATTTTTAACAAATTTGCAACATTCTCTTTTTCTTTTATATATATATTTTTTTTTAAAGATTGCCTAATTTTTTTTGTTTTGTTTTGTTTTAGATAGCCTGACAAGAGTAGCAAAACATTATCAATAAATAGTCTCCTTATTTAGTTTGTACATCAACTCTGTTAAAAATGGTTTGGATGTTGTCCATGTATAGTGCTGCAACTGTAAACGTACAATAGTTAGTAAGAAATCAGACAAAGTTGTCATGTCCAGTAACATAATAATAAAAGGCCTTTCAGTTAACATATCTAGAGGTTTCCAATGCAATAGGAAAACATGTTCATTCCCCTAACTTTGCAATATAGACCAACATTAGCTTTCGTTTATTTCTCTACAAGCATTTTAAAGGCATGTCCAAGGAGGTGTTCTACCTCCACCCCCACCCCACCAAAATAAAGTTTACTATCTCTTCTTAGATGATATTGTAAACTGAATCCAACATCTGGCCCCAGAGCAGGTAAGCTACTGTCAGAGGCAAGAAAATCCAACTGCTGTTGAGCAGCAGTTCCATGGTGCCCTGCTCAAAAACAAAAAAAAATATCCCTGCGAGTCAGAATAGGTCACTGGATATTGCTGCTGTTACTGCCATTGCTGTCGGTGCCGTTCGTCTCTGAAGAGATTCCCTTGTTGATGGAATTCAGGTTGGCATCAGAAGGCATGGCATCCCTGCGCGGGGGCATCCTCTCATTGATCCGGTCCAAGCCCTTGGCTTCTTCAAAGCTTGTGATCTTATGCTGTGGCGAGAATCCTTTGATAGCTGAAGAGAAAAAAGGGAGCGGGGAAAAAAAAAGAACAACAACAAAACGGGAAAGAAAGTCAGTAGGGACGAAGGGTTGGGCTTTTCTATCAATGAGTGAGAAATTCCTTCAAAGTGAAGAAAAAATATATATGACAACTGCAATTAAAGCTTCTGGATGTAATTGGAAACAGCTAAAAGGTGAACAGCCAATGTCTCTTGAATGATTAATATGCTCCCAACAAAATCCAGTTCTGGCATTTTGTTTTCTGCAGTTTAGGCTAAATGAACAACTTTCAGGACAAGTAGAGTTGAGAGAGAGAGAGAAAGAGAGAGAGAGAGAGAGAGGAAAAAAAAGACCTAAAATTGATTTTCTTAAGATCTGGAAGCCAATTCTCACTAGAGTTTTATTTGGGCGTGGGGTGGGTTTGGCAGGAATTGATGATCACAATTATTTCCTGTAGGAAATTTCATTTCTTTCTATAAAGGTAGCTGGAATTATAGCAAGAAATCTGTTTGGTCCTGAGGATATTAACTCCATCTGATACCAACAATAAACTGGGATTATGAATAGAGACACCGATTTGAAACGAGGATTTTGAGAATATTTTGAATGAAGTGATAGGTTGGTGGTTTGTTTTTTTAAAGTGGATTGCCCTTAATAGATTCTTGAAAGGTCCTCACAATTTCATTTGTGATAGAATTTATGCCGATTTCATAGATTATTTTTATTTCTTTAAAATAAAAGGATGAAATTTAGCAATTTTGCTATTCTTAGCAACTTTCAAAGGCTTTAAAACAAATATTAAGATCTCAAAAAGAGTGGCTTTCCAATCATTTTATAGTTACATTCCTAAATGAGCAAGCTTGCTGTGCTGCTCTCTATGGAAAATCCAGAGGGGAAATATAACAAAAATATAACAGATAGTTATATTTTCAATGCTATTAAGATAAAAGGTCCAAACTACAAATAGCACCGATTCTTTTGCTCTTCTTTAGGAATTATTCACACGTAAAGGTAAAGGTTCCCCTCGCACATTTGCTAGTCATTCCCGACTCTAGGGGGTGGTGTTCACCTCCGTTTCATAGCTGAAGAGCCAGCGCTGTCCGAAGACATTTCCGTGGTCATGTGGTCGGCGTGATTAAATGCCAAAGGCACACGGAATGCTGTTACCTTCCCACCAAAGGTGGTTCCTATTTTTCTACTTGCATATTTATATCTTTTCGAACTGCTAGGTTGGTAAAAGCTGGGACAAGTAACGGGAGCTCACTCCGTTATGCAGCGCTAGGGATTTGAATCGCCGAACTGCCAACTTTTCTGATTCGACAAGCTCAGTGTCTTAGCCACTGAACCACTGCGTCCCATTTATTCACACACACTAACTGCTATATTACAGCCAAGTTTTAAAAAATCGTCAGGCTTTTTAAAATTGGGGTTTATTAAAGATCCTGATTAATCTAGAAGAAAGCCTTTTATTCCCATCAATATTTTTACTGAAGCCACATTTAACTGTTGTTCAAACATAATTTCTTTAAAAAAATAATGAAAAGGGTTGCTGAGTTGGTGGCATGCTATGCAATAGCTGAATTTCTTTATTGTGGTACACTGACTGTCCCATTGTTAAGGAACATGCGCTGTATCTCTAAGATTCATCACTGAAGGAAAACTTTTAACTGAATTGTACGGAAGTTTTTCCGTGCCTTAGCAGAACTGATTGTGTGCTATTCAAAAACAATAAACTTCTGTCAATCCTAGACAATTATGAATGTTCAACATGCCATGGACTCTGAATATCATTGTTTTAGCATATTTGTCATTCTTTGCTTTGAAAGTGTAAGAACAGGAGAGAAAGTAACTGAATTTTAAAAAGTGAATGAATCTTCCATTTAGCACTGGCATTGAGTTCCACATTGCTCTCACTAGATACTGCTTACTTTCTGTTCTCTTCAAGGGCTCCATGCAAACCACTTTTCTTAATATTTTCAAAATGAAAATGGGGAGAATTTTGGGCAACAATCCATTAATACTGCTTTATTTTTCAATTGCTACTATTCTCCATGCTGCTTTTTATTTCAATAAAATTAAAATTAAATGTTTCATATTAGATTTCAAAAATGTTTGGTTATGTTTATTTCTGTTCAGTTTTTTTTTAACAGAGTCCAGCTAGTCCAAACAAAAAACACAGGGGAAAATTATTGGATGGATGTGACCAAAAGAAAGAGTGTAAAGAGATCCACTTTTTGTTGATCTGTTCATTAATTGAATCTATTTTCTATTAGAGGAAAAGCAACTTCTTTTCTGAATTTTGATTTGATTTTCAATTTTGCTGTCCCTGGTATTATTAAACTGGGGTAAAATTTTGTACAACTCCTCTCATGCTGATGTTTTTCCTACCACGGCCATGGAAATGAGAATTGCAGAAAGATCTGGAAGATTGATACCTCTCTCCCGAATAATGTGGCGATTGTTTTTTATTCATTGCCAGGTGAAATCCACAACATATTATGCCATCTGAAATGGCATTCAGTTTGTGAAAATCCCAACAAATTGCTGATGGATTAGATTGAAAGAACCAAGAGTGAAAAAGAAGTTAATTGCTTACGTCTCCAAAATCTTGTCCAAAAGGCATTAATCATTAAATTGTTATACCTTTACTTGAACAAGAATTTAGTTCTCTCAGGGAACACTTCAATATGAACTGGAATGTATTTTTTGCACATGGAATATTATTTCAGTACAGTACTGGATATCAATCCAATACATTTGAAGTTTCTACACTGGCTTCTTTTAGACAGCATAGTCTTTTATGGAAACTGTCAAAGGGCTAAAAATATCCTGTTTTTCCTGGCATTCTCTTTTCCCACATATCAGTCAAGTTTATAATCTCACCCATTGCCCACCAAATTTCAGAGATGTTTCAGAGCTAAGGGAAGGGTGAACAATGATTCTTGAGAACATTTTCTTTAAATTTAAATCACCACACTGCTCCTAGTTATGACCCATTCAGTTATGAACCAGGTGCATGAAGAATGGCAGTGAGGTAGAAGTGGTCTATTTCTGTGGAGCATGGGTTGCTATCGGAGGTGTCCTGTGGCCTGGAGAGGCCACCGGTGAAGCTATACTTATAATCACATTCTCTATTTGATTTCCCAAAGGAGAAAACCATGATAAAATAGTGATGAAGTAAAACTTCCATTACGGTACAAGCTAATAATAAATAGAAGTTTAATTTGAACAAGATATATTTCCAGAATGGGAAGCATACTGTAAATTAATCTTTATGTCAAGAAGACATATTTATACATCATAGTGTTGAAGAATGTGTTCTGCTGCTGGTCAGACAATGATTATTAGCAGTTTACATTGAGAGTAATGCTAGAAACACAACACAGTCACACAAATCACAGGAAAAAAAAAACAGCCAAACTGTCAACAAGAATGCACACTGCAGAGTAGAATTTGCCAACAGGAATAGAGAATTCCAATGTAAATAGCAGCTTACTCACTGCTATTTAGAAAGCAGTTGTATTTTCTCTTACTTATTTCTAGGTTCTTTTTCCACCTCTGTAACAAAAACTTTCTTAAAAGCAAAAATAGATAGGAGAAGCCAAAATGGTACTATTACGTCTTGCCAGAAAGCTAATACTTTTTTTTTTCCTTAAGAAAAACTCACATTTTTATGTGGGCAAGAACAAAATACAACTGAATATGTTTGTTTTGTTTTGTTTTAAAGGGGAACTTTAGAGAGTCTTCTCATCTTGCAAAACAATTTGAACGATTAATTTTCTCATTGCACAGAACATGTTTCATCATAAAAAAAATGGAGACCTCTTAACTGCGTAACTAACAGAATTTCACAGGTGTTGAAATGAAAGGCACGCTTAAGAGAGGCAGCTTAACATTTTGCATTCAAACTGCTCCGACAGTAATTCATTTGGGGCCAGAAATCCTGTAAAATAATGCTGATGTTAAAGGACAGAATTACAGGAAGTTCCCAAGCTTGGAAAAAAATACTGTCTTACCATCCTCTCGTTGTTTTAATGATTTTTTTTCCCCTTTTCCCCAAAGGGTATTTTAAAATGTGTTGAATTACAGAGAAGACCCATTAACTTTGCTATGGACTTCAATACAGGGGAAATTCCTTTAAAATTTTACTTATGCACTCTCCGTTTTTGGAGCTAGCTAAAGAGAACACGAGGAACAGATTGGTCCCCTCAAAGAAACTGCTTGTTTGCCAAATAACTTTAATTGGATTGCAAGCGTTCTTATCCTTCTGTGACACTGATTCAGCATCTGAAGCTTCATGGACACATATCAGAACATTTTTGCAACTTTAAGAAACAACATCAACAACAAAAGGAACACTTTCCCCTTTAAAGCAAGTCAACTTAGGTTAATACTGAGCCACAATTGTTAGCTCAACACCCACACACTCTATACAAGCTACAGCAAAAAAATGAATACACCCAGCAGAGCCCTTATCTGTTGTAACCACAACAGAAAGGGATCTGGCCAATTTACCTTCATCAGCCTCAATAGCCTCAACAGTAGCTGAAGAGAAGAAAGGGGTAGCAAAATGAATGAGAAAAATGAGCAGAGGATTTAACTCTCAGAACAAGTCAGTGAATAGCAAAGGAGCTAGTACACTTAAAGGTTACTGTAAGTGCTGGATTTTGACACAGAAGACAACACAAAAGGCCACACACAGAAACAAACACAGGTATTGTAACTTGCAGGCAATAGATTTCTTGTTTATTTTTGCAGGGGGTTGAAGGAGCATGTGATCTGGTATTTGAAAATGACCACAGTGGTTAAATAGAATATAAGCTGGAAGTTCCAATGACTCAGTCAATTTAGGACAAGAACGATTGCCGTATTTAATGGGGGCAAGTTAAACAGAGGAGCGCCATATAGAGAAAACAAAACTTGAAGCAGGCAGAAGGAATCACCACCATTGCTGAAACAGCATTTCCTCTCAATTCCACTTCTTGGTAACCTTGAAAATGCCTTGGATCTCATCTCCCATTATTCTCAGTAAATTGGGAATGGTTGGGGGTTGAATTCCAATGCATTCAAAGGGCATCAGCATTGTGGAAGGTTGGTCTTAATAGCAGGTGTTTTTTTTTTAAAGGAATATGCTATTTGTGAACTTTGGTGAGCATCTTTCCCCCCTATTTTCTGTTCATTCTCTATATACTTACACCAGTCTCCAACATTTTGTTTAACGTATTTCTTATTATTTTTGAATGCGCTAATCATATTTTGACGTAATCCATAAACGGCTGAAATTCTAACAGATGTTAGAATTCTATGTTCTATATGTATCTACATGTAAATTTTTGAATGGAACTACAATACTGGAAAACAGGCCGTTTCACAGTTGTTGGTAGTATAACACAGATTTAAAATTTGCCTTTTAAAACTGGGCTTAAGAATATACAAGCGGAAATTAAAAATATTCTTTTTAGCTTGAATTTCCTTGGATAGCCAGTTGGATCTAACATTCTATCCGCCTGAGTCTGACCAAATCAGAATATTGTACTTTTGCAAATGAAATGTTGAAAATAGACATCTGTGATATCTCACTAAATGCCATATTACATCAAGGGTATGTTCCCCCATAGAATCTACAGCCTTTTGTTGTGGCAGGAGAATCAAATAATAAAAATAAATATGATATTCAACATGAAAGAGAGAAAATAAAGAACAAAGATGAGCAACAAGATCTAAATTGCATGGAAATGTTGAAAATAATGACTTACTAAGAATGAGCACATTTCACAGAATATATTGCCCATATTTTCTGTTAATTGCTCTTAACAGAAATTATGTGAATTTCAGTATATTTGATGGATGGTGCAAGATATTAACTAATGGGTGGGTATAGTAATGTTCTACTAGATTTAATACTGCAGTATTTGCCAGTGCATAGTTTAATGAGACTTTTGAATGATGTGACAGAAGCAAATTTTACTTCTTTAACTAGGACTGCAGCATTTTCGGTAGACCAAATTATCTGAAAGTCAAATATCCTCCAGGCACTACAAATTGCATCAGTGTATCAAAAATATTCTGTCATACTGCAGCATTTACAAAGCAGAACATTACAATATGTGTAACACACAAGCCACCAAAAAGAGAGTTTACCACAGAATACCTGAATCTTCTAGATAAGAGAAAAAGAGACAAAAAAGGGGGAAAAGTACAGGGAAGAAACTCCAAGAAGAAATGGGAAAGTTAGAGGCTGAGACGGAGTTATTGGAAAGGCGGATGTCCATGTCTCATGGTTACTAAAAGTTGCATCATAATTACAGTAGGACACTCATGGGTGCATGAAATATATGTTAAAAACAAATACCAACAAAATAACAGTTATATACATTAATGAATTTGATTGTGGCTCTTAACTTCAAGAAGTTTATCCTACTAGCGGGTTCTCTATAACATAATTCATACAAACTATGCTTTAATACAGTCATGGGTAAAAAAAATGCTTTCCTGCTACATTTACATCAAAATCACAGTTAATTAATGGATGCTTTCTCAAGTTCATTTTTGACTTCCCCATGTATGAATTAATGATTTATTAAATCACTAGATTTGCCATTAGATTTGTACTTATGAAGGAAACCTGGATTCCAATTCAAATGTGCAGATTTCCTTGAACAAAAAGAACAATAAAGGGACACTTTTGAGTGGAGGGGAGGAGACGAAAGGCAGCATTGGAGCAGGTGCTGCATTTTGCTATGGGAGGAGAAAAGGATGACATGTTCCTGAAAAATACTCAGCTCTGTAGCGCTGTTTCGAGCTTACTTCCCCAAAAATATCACTATTCCTGAAACTTTGTTCCCCAATCTTCTCCTTCTGTTTATGAAACCACAATGGGTTCAACCATCATGCTAAACGTGGGGCTAAAAGAAACCCCAGCCTATTGGGATGCAGTCAGGGATGGTATTCACTTGCTTTCCTTACTGTGAGCTTTGCTGTCGCGCACGCTTTCTACACTTGTGTCTGGTCTCAAAAAAGTGCCTAAATAGTATTGCATAGAGCCGGGGTGGGT
>JANHFT010000944.1:306024-327423 GCA_032467955.1 Pseudoxenodon macrops | reverse complement strand
ATTTGGGTTTCACCAGTTTGTGCCAACATGTCTCTCCTAATAAATTGGAACTTTGAGGAATGTTTTGTCTTGGAGTCCGATTTGACCAGGGATAACATTTGGAACGCTGACATTGGCAGCCTTCCTTTAGGTACAAAACTCTTTTCTATCCAACATAGAAGTATGGTTCTTAAAAGTTAGAGAAGTGAGCTGTGAAAAAAATCCTGGAATAATGGAAATGGTAAAGAAAACTAGAACCTTACTGTCCAAAGATAAATGATACAGCTACATAAACTTATGTCACAAGTTAAAGAAAGGAGGAAGGAGCTAGATTCAGACAAGGAAATTTTATTTGAAACTAGAACTGTACTTGAAGAAGTGGAATAAAAGTAAGGAATAAAAGAATTCCTAGACTGATATTAAAAAGTTTGTGAACTAGAATGCAAATGATTTAGAATAAGATGAGTTTATCCCACTCCTTTCTTGGGTTCCCTTGCAAAGATTTATATGCTTCTCAATAAAAGAAATAGTGTAAAGGCTTTATAAGCAAAATGAATAGATATAATTTACTTTCTAAAAGTTTTAATTGTGTAAATGACAGATAAAGCAAAACAATGTTATTTTTTATAGCAAATTTTAGTTTTTAAAGCCACAGTTAGAAATATTAAGATTCACTGAACTTTTTTATTCAAGAAAAAGAAAACATAAAAAATTATAAATTTCTATGACAATGTTGAAAGTGTAAGAAGACATGTTCACAAAGAATTCACAAGAGGCATAGAGAAAATAAGGGAATCCAATTAATTGTATTCAAGTAGAAAAGATTTATCTTTTTAAATGACAATATGAAAAAATAGATTATAATAAATAAAAAATATTAGATTAATTTTAGATAATAAATAATGCTGCAAGTCACACAAACTAAAATAATGAATAAAATAGTAACGTTTTCAGTGAATATTATATATTGATATAATATGGTAGGGATGCAATAGAAATAAATCATTAGTTTCTTTTCAAATAAAATGTTATCCGCTACAATGTGTAGTATTTAAGTGGACATGCATATAATTCATGGAGTCAACCAACAGCCATCTTAAAATATTTCCAGCTCAAAAATTGTATACAAATTGTATACATTTGAGCAGGCAGAGGGAAGAGAGAGGTGAGGGGGGAAAGAGAAACATGTAGAATACATATACCTGAGAAAGATAAGTAAAACATGCAGAGTATTAAGGAAAGATGCTACATGCAAAGTGCATACATCAAATAAATTATCCACGACAAAAACCCGTGGGTTTATTTATTTTGTGCAGAAAATGTAAGCTGATTTGACCAGGATCTAAATTGATCTCCATATCCTAAAACTATAATATTTTTATTCTTAATGTTATCCTTTAGAGGGAGTTAAAAAATTCTTAGGGCAAATCAAATTTCTACAATGAACTAGAGATACACAGGATTTAGAACAGCTTATTGTAGTAATAAAACTGCTGAATAATTGTATATGTAAATAGTTAACAAAGTCCCAGATTCACTGGAGAAAATTATCTTTGTTTTCAAATGCTTTATTAAGTGATATCATGCAAAACAAAAATACTTTAGATGGGAAGAAGTGAAACTAAAATTATTATCACATGAGATTATATTCCACATAAGAAATAATTCCATATATCTGTAGTCATCCTGAATCAAGACTTAAAAATGTGGTTCAAAATTCTTGATATACCTCTAAAATGTATATTGTAAAAACTGTATGCTTTCTCTTAATCTCTTACAGTGAAGCACTTACCTTCTGCTCTTTAGAAATTTGATATGAACATTAAATTTACCAAGTAAATTAAAGTACGTACAAAATATATACACAATGAGACAGAAAATGGAGATCAGAATTTGAAAATGTTTATAGAGGACTATTTAGAACTGTCATAATTAAACACACTTTTAGTAATTTCTTTAGCAGTAAAAGTAAGAATAAACGAAGAATCAGAGAGAAAGAAATCTATATGAAAATCATGTATTATTTATGAACAAACCAGTGAAAACGTTTGGAAATTTTGTTAAGCAGGCTTAGATAATTTTGACTAACATCTAGATTTAAGTTTGGAAAAAGTTGGATTTAAGTTAATTCAAGTAACTGATGTCTATAGAGATTCTCAGTCATCCAGGTCATAGTTGTCCCAAAGGTGCTTTTTTAAGAGGCAACTGGACTTATTTCTTTGAAGACATTTCACTTCTCATCTAAGAAGCTTATTCAGCTCTGACTGGATAGTGGGGAATGAAAGGATTTATATACTCCTTTCAAACAGCTGGACAGCTTCTTGGATGAGAAGTGAAATGTCTTCAAAGAAAAAAACAGAAGTCCAGTTGCCTCTTGAATAGGCACTTTTGGGGTCAAGTAACTGATGTTGCTTTATTAATTTAGAGGGTTTTCTTTTTTCAGAAAAAAATGGCTTTGTATTCTTTAATGAGCTTTAATTTTTTCCCCAGCTACATTTTATTATTTTGAATATTTTTATGTATTCATGATAACTAATTGAAAAAAAAAAGTATCTTACACAGTGGAGAAAAAATGGAATTGCAGTCAAAGTTGTTAATCATTAAATTCAATGTGAATAGATAAGAATCCTTGTAAAAAATATGGTTCACTTTTGATGCATCTAAATACTCTTTGATGATACACAAATGTAACTAGGCTATTATCAAATGCTATATTATTAAACAAGTATGTAATGCATGTGATAAATTCAATAATAGAGTTAGGACAGATTTATCTCTGTTTATATTGTTGCATACAGAAAAAAATCTGAGACTAAAGTATACCATAATGTGTTTTGGGTTAGGATGTTGCTTGAAACAGTATAAATAGTAGTGGAACAAAGAATGAAAATAAATTGAGATTTCTAAAGAAATCACAACCAAGTATATTCCAGCTATGTAGAGATAAAACATTTGTTTGCTAAATAGTTCAGAAAACATGGATTATTTGCAATTATTTTCAAAATTCAAATTGATATTATTTAGCTACCTTTACAAATGAATTGGTGAAATAAAGATGTTTATATCTACATATTAAACAAAGGAAAGATTAACATAAATGAGATGTAATATTTACAAGGCTGGTCTAAAGCAATAAATATAAACCAAAGTTTTAAAGACATATATTTGGAAGAAGCTAAAACTGATTTTCAGGGTAGGAGTTGAAAAACGAATCATAAATACAGCAAAATAATTTACACAATTGTTTTAGTCAGAGAAAAGGGAAATAGGCAAAATATTACACAAGAAAGTTGAAAGAAACTAGAAGACGCAGTTAAAAGAAAATTACAGATATCTCTGAAATATATATTAAAGGAAATAAAGAATAAAAAAAGGATTATATAAAGGGAAAGGAGGAGGCCGGCTAGAATCTAATTTAGACCGAACACTTGAAATTGAAGATAACACTCACTTTTACATCATGATGACTGATAAAAGTAGGTAGCTTTTCTTGTGCAATATTTCATTTCAATAATTTCATTCTGCAATAAAATCTATGACGATTCTTTGGTGTGTGTTTTTTTTTTTAATCTACTTTCAGTAACACCCAAGAATTACTTTAGTTTCTTAGCAATTTGTCAACAATAACAAAATCTCACTATATTGTTGTCTTGCCACTAACATCTCTTTATGCAGTTTGGGACAAGAATTGATAAATGCTTTAAACATTTGGTCTAGGCTCAGATAACACCGTGAACTGGATCTCGTATCTCGGTACTTCTTATACTGCGGACAGACTAGAAGAGAAACTTTTAAATGGAAGAGACATGAATCGGTTTATTTATTTTGGGTGGCGTGCAAATAATAACTTTTCTATTAGGAATGTGGGAAAATGGTGATTCTTACATGAATGGGACACATACATCACTCATGTCAGGATCTCCCTAAATCAGATCACTGTGGTCTCAGCATCATCTTTCCTAATATGTCCAGCCCCTTTTAATAAATTCCTTAAGAAAGAGAGAAATTAACGCCTGCAGACTAATTTCCTGAGAAAGTAATTTTATTGTTTATTTATAAAATGGCTGCCTATCTTACCATATGGTAACTCTGGGTGGCTTACAATCATAAAATTATATCTATACTTGAACAATTAAAACATAATTAAAATCAACATTAAAACCTAAGGAGAGGGTGAAGGTAGGATCTGTTGTTATTTAATCAACTACTTCCACTGTGCTGATCTCCCACTGGGAAAGCTACATCTTTAGGCCCTTATGAAAGGATAGGAGGGTTGGAGCCAACCTCACACCGGTATGTTTGTGTGTGTGTGGGCGTTAAGATGTTTCAGAGGGCAATAACAGAGAAGGCCTTCCTCCTCCACACCACCAGCCAGAATAATTGGCCTGAGGGGATCCGCAGCATGCCTCCTCTGTTAGCATGAGTGGCAAAGGGCAATCCCAGTGGGATGAGATGGTCCCTCAAGTAACCTGGACCCATGCCATGAAGGGCTTTAAAGGTGGATGAAAATCTTCTCCTCTATTAGTAATTTCCCAATATTTTTTTACTATCCAGCTGGGTTTCACAGCCTAAGTAGGAATTACGGGAAAGTAGAATATTTAATGTGTATATCTAGTCTTTTCATTGGGGACTGTTTGCAGATATGGGAGGTTGGGGAGACTTAATGCAATGGAGAATGTTCAGCCAGTTGTTCTTTTCCTAGCTTTCGCTTCTCAACAACAAAGGGAACATATAAATCTGTTGACCACATTGCCAAGGGAACTGTACTTTAAAGACTTCTGAGTAACAGCATTCTACTGGAAGCTCTTCTTCATCATCGCAGAAGAGGCCCATGGACAGCCTAAGGACTGGATGAAATTAAGCAAATAGTGATGGGAAATGGGTGGGTTTTGATTTGATCCTTGTGCCAGAACTCGTCATTCTAGGAAAAGTTCCAAATATGGCCAACGATGAACAGGTGTTAAATTAAAGGATATATATTCTGGATCCTGATACCAAAATGACTCCAGAAGGTCTATGTTGTACTGCGTAGTGAAAAGCTAGATTTCTACGCTAAGGAACTTCTGTAGGTAGTGCTGTACTGTGCTGTGTTGTAGACTAGTGTAAATTTCAAAAAGGCAAAATCACCCTCTACCATGGAATTGCTTGAAGTATTTCAAGTGTATAAAATGTATTACAGAGTACAACAAAGCAGTATCCAGTACTTCAAATATTCAATTGGCTTGTTAAAGCAATTGGCAATTTTGTGTGCCCACTAAAGTTTAACATTACATAATACATACTGAGCTGGTTTGTCAATGTATTAATTGCTTTTAAACAAGAGCTTATTAACATCATAGCAATTGTAAGGTTCTTAGGCTAAAAGTTTTTCTTCAGTTATTCAAAAAATGGAGAAAAATGCCATGCAGTTAAAAACATTTATTCAAGTAGCAGTTTCCCTGGAAACGAATTGGAAATATCCTGGTGCGACCAACTTTTAGATCTCTTTATTTTTTCATAACCAAGTTTCCATACCATTCATGGTGAAACTTGTTAATATCATGGTAGATGTAAAGACGTCTTCATTTCCTAATGACATAACTTACTATGATAAGCTGCAGTCAGTAATTGTAATTGTGAGAAAATCATGCACAGAGTGGATAGTGGAAGACCACTTAATCAAGGAAGGTGAATCTTGCCCTAACATCCAACTGGTTAGAAAAAGTGGGGAGGTTATTTGTATAAAGCTGTAGATTGTAAAGATTCAGCAGCCTCCATGCAGCATTTTTTTTCTTTGAAGTGCATTTTCACACACACACACAACCCATTTTTAATTTAAATAAGGCAAATCTGTTTTAAGGATGCAAATATACCACAATCAGCTTGACCTTTACAGAATTAGTCAATAGTGATCTATGCCAGCCTACTAGAGAATTGAGCAACCTATTCTTCTCTACTTGTTGTGTAACACAAATTCCCATCCATTATGGACAATAGGGGATGCTGTTTTGTTATTGTTTTACAATGTCTGGAGGGCTACAGGATCTCCATACCTATCCTAAATAGTCATTTGTTTATTATGTGTTTAGGAAAGTGCATATAATATAGAGTACCATTTTGAGAATTTGGCAGGAAGATATGAAGTTGAAAGTTTCTTAGAGTTAGCACTAGGAAAAGTTATACAACAGCAAATTAAATATAAGCCTTTCTTGACCGTTTAATAATACCTTTCATCTGTGCATAAATAGGATCTTCTTATGAAATTCCAGAGTAGGGGAGGGGGGAAGAAAACAGATCAGTGAAGATAAGAGATTTTTTTTAAAAAAAGAAAGGAGAACAGAGAAGAGTGTAATACAAGACAACATCAATGGGAAAGTAATACTTAAGTAATTCTGAAAAATAGAAAAGAAACAAATTAGACAGGGAACACTGAAAAGGAACAGAAAAAAGAATTATGAGAAGAAAAAACACACTTCAGCACAGCTTTGTTAGTAAACTTTGCAATAAATTAAAATGCAGGAAGATAACCATAAGGCTGGTCCACTTCTGGCCATGCTGATTTTGGTCATGCAATGATTCATTTAGGAGATCAAGTATGGCATGTCAACCACAGGAGTTCATAGATATTGAGAAATATGTTTCTCAAGAGGGATTTTTTTTTGCCATGTATATCTCCTAGAGTAATTGATTATATAATGTTGGGCCAGGAGAGGAGAGCATAGATTCATTCATTCACATCTGCATCAAGCCATGTCTTAACCTGTCTATAACCCTGATCTTTCTCATAACATGATAGCTGAAGGACAAGAAACAGCAGAAAGAGTCATGGAAAAAGAAATTCGAACCTGTCTTAATGCCCCTTAAATGAAAGGCAAGAAATAAACACAATAATAAGATTTAAATCCAAACTTATGCATTTGGAATTAAGCAAACCAAGGCAAACTATTCTCAAATAAATAGGTTTGATGATCACAGTCTAGAAACAATTTTTAAAAATTGCCACAGCACCTTAGAGACCTCTTTCTGTATTCCTTCAACCCATTTGATTAATTATTGAAGTAGAGTCCAGTTTATTTTTTTCTTTTAATGATGGACTTCATAATGCTTTTTCCAGAAGATCTATTCAGCTGCTATAATCCATAACGGTTTGCACTTTTGTGCTGAAGGACAGTGACTCTTTGGTTACTGATTAAAGTGGCCATCAACACTTTCTGACATCTGCATATTCAGCAAGATTCTGAAAATGAGCTGCAACATGTGGAATCCTGATTAAGTAATTCACTACCATCTAAACAACCATAAATCATATGCATCCTACTCTGGCCAGACATTTCAGGTCATGGCTTTTGTCTATAATTAGGCTCAAAGACCTAAGAGAATAAATCTAAACTCTTTGATAACCATTCCTGGATAATGGGTAAAGTCTCAAGGTAGCAGGAAGGAGATTTAGTTCAAGATATTTACTCAGCCAAAAAAAAACACCTCCTTGAATCTCTTCGATTAGTAATTAACTCTCAGGGTTGTTATGAGGATAAAATAGTAGAGATGAATACCATGTAAGCCTCCTTAAAATCCCTGGAGAAAAGGCAAAATTAAATATATAGCATCGTTATGACAGTAGCTTTGAAATATAACTTTTCTTCACCATTGTCCTACACCTAACCTAGTTAAGCTCTCTACCAATAGCATTTGGTATATTCAACTCTGAATTTATACTTCAGAGTGGAACATCAGATCTATGTTTATTTTTATGGTGGTATTCTGGCTTTCTGCTCCCCTTTGGTTTCTTTTTAACTAGTTTCGTTCCTTTCTACTTCAGATGATGTATTTGAATTTAAAAAAAGCTACTAAAGATCAAATGAACATTAAGAATTGCAGGCTATGGCATTTTGAGATCCAATTCAGGATCTAGCTTTTGCTTCTGTTTATTAATGCTGTAAGTTAGAAAACACTATTTATGTGTTCTATATATAATAGAACATTGTCCATAGCCCCTTTTCTCTGCCCTTCTTTGTCACAGATAAAGTGCAATAAGGAAAAAAAAATTGTTTACAACTTTCAATTTACATTTCCCAATTTACATTTCTTCCTGATTTACCTTCTCTTGACTACATAATCATTGACTAATGACACCATTTTATTGTAGAGCGCCATCCCTTATTTTGTTACAGAATCTTGTGGTAATTTTCTTTAAATATTAATAAACATGTCAGTTAGTAATTTATTCAACTATTTCTCTCCAATGCGGTTTTCTCCTTTCCTGAAAGTAATAGAAGACATTCAGAGGCATCAATTGATGAAAGCTACATTATGCACCATAACTTGGTACAAATGCCATGATATTGCATGTATCTATTAAAGGGGTGAAGCTTTCATCCTTTGAGTTTCACCCTGCGATGTTTCTTAATAAGCTCACACATATCCCAAGGTAGCGTTCTACTTCTTTATTGTATCAGTATCAATAAAAAATAGTGAAGTGGTATTTTTAACACTCAAGATATCAAAACCTTCCAACAGGAATAATCTCTCACTTTCCTTGCTATTATGACAGCAAAAGAACTACATTTCTAGCAATGTCATCTAGTGAATATCTGTCACAATTAAAAGTGTTACAGTTACATTTCAATGAAATTAATCTAAGGAACAAAAAATTAGGCCAGGTAATTAGCAAAATGTGCTTCAGCGTTGCCCAGAGTGCAGAGAACAAATCAAGTCCTTTGCTATCAAATTGTCTATCATGTAAGTGGGTAATTTTAATTAGTACTTAATTGTTTCATTCATTTTCACCAAGTCAATATCCCTATTAATTAGAAAAGCAAGTCAAACTGTGAAAGCACTGAATAGGTTAATTTCAGATACTTTGGCAAATATTTGTGTATTAATTCATAAACATTATATGCTGAAGTATAAATTAAATGGAATTAGAATCATTGTGTGGATGCATTTATATGCGTGTGCGTGCACACATATGTAAATGAAAATTCTAAAATAAATGCTTGCATTTAATAATATCTACAGTATTTGCTTCTAGTCCCCAGTCTTTAATTATTAACATCTAAATCAAATAAGAGATTTCTTCAAATATATGGCTCTTATTGCATGGTATGGAATAATATTATTCCACCATTCAACTACACTGTTGTTTATAACTCTTTGACATTAAGCTTTCTTAGGGCTAAGTCAAAAGCTATTTTCTTCTCATACCAATTAGCAGTTTGTGAAGTTATTATTTCAGAGCTGCATCTCTGCAAGTTTTCTCTCTTCTTTATTTTCATGCTTTGTCTCATTTGTCTGTTTATCTGACCAGCTAGCCAAACTGTATGATTTTGTTCATAACATCATGACCTCCCAGTGTGATGACATCACAAGTATCTATAAACCCAATAATGTGGGTGGCCAAGGTCAATTAGATAAAATAATAATAAGAGCAAATGAGTCTGAATATGATTAAAGCAGAAACTAGGAAAATAACAATATGAAAAACACAATTTCTTCTTTGGCTTGGCTTCGTCAAAAACATATTTGGCAAATCTGAATACAGGTAGTTCTCGACTTACAACCACTAAGTGAGACAGTTTGTAAGTGAATTGGTAAGTGAATTTTGCAACTTTGACCACTGTTATTAAGTCAACCACTGCAGTTGTTAAGTTAGTTGTTAAGTGAATATCACTTTCCCCATTGACTTTGATCGTCAGAAGGTTGCAAAAAGGGGATCACATAGCCCTGGGGCGCTGCAACAGTCTTAAATATGAGTTAGTTGCTAAGCATTTGATCATTTACCAAAGTAAAACAAGACTGCACCTTGGAATTTAGTTTAATTTGTTTTGAACAACGTATGAGTTTTAAAAGATCTTTTGCACTCAGGACTGCTGTGAGTGTGTTAGCCAAACAGTTGACGGTAACACATTCCTTTCAATGAGTATTGCCCATTATGTGCTGCTTACTCTCTTGTACTTTCTTTCTCTCCAATCTCTCAGTCTGCAGAGTGCGATAAGGGGGAGGAAAAATGGGCGAGGCACAGTACAAATTGTCTAAAAAGACCACTTTTTAAAGCAATCTCTCCTATGCCTAACCCATTTTTTCTTATCCTCTCCCTGCTGAGAGATTGGAGAAGAAGGGATTATGAGAGAGTAAGCAGGTACACAATGGGGAATATCTATATCTATATCTATCTATTATATATATCTATATCTATATCTATATGCTACGCAAACAGCCATTGCCATCACATTCCTTTTGATGTATATTCCCGCTGTGTACCTTCTTACTCTCATGTAATCCTTTATATTTTTGTAATCTCTTTCTCTCCAATGAATGTAAATCCATGTTACTCCCCTTCCTGCTAATTAATCCAGCATCAGAGTAAGCATTTCAAAAAGTAGAGAAGTGAGAAAAAAAGGACAGCTGAAAATAAAATTAATAAACAGTCATAGTCACGTGATTTTCCATGTAGCAACTATGTCACTTAGCTATCAAGCTGTCAGTCCCAATTGTGGTAGTTTAAACGTGGATCACCTATAATGCGTCTTATTTAGCTTTTCTGTATTTCATAGGAAATGCAGAATTTGCCATATAAACTATACAAAAAAGTCAGTACAATTCTCATCAGACTATCCAATATGGCGACCTCAACTATAGAGTTGCAGCAAAAAATCTGATTACACTGGACAATCAAGATTTTGCTTTCTGAACACTTTGGGAAGTAAATCATAGATTAGGCTGCTAATCACGAAAATAACCTGTAATTTAATCTATCACCATTTTATAGAAATCTGTTTTTGCAATTTCTTCTGCTATCTATGTTTACTAATTATTATTGCAATTTGAATAAATAACTATCCTTTCCAAAAGTGTTATTTATTACTTTGGAATGTTTAATTTAAAAAACTTCAAGCAATACACTTTAAATCAAGAAAGCAATCTAAAATTGGTTTCTTGAATATTAGAGGAATAATAATTATCTCAAATTGCTGACTACTCTGAAAATGAGGAGCAGAGAAATAATACCAACCATTTTTCATTAGGAAAGTACAATATTCAATAACAACTGAATCATTTTAGAAAACCTGCCAAGCAGTAGATCATGAAACATCAAACATCTTTTTTAGGCTAATATGAGGGACCATGAGTATTAAGCAGAAAGAAACATAGCTGCTGATTGTCATGTTATGGAGATTTATTTTATATCTTATGATATTTCCACTTGTATTTTTTGAAACCTTGTTACTCCCATGTGGGAATTACACATTGCTATTCAACATCTGCATAAAACTATTAGGAGAGCGTATTCAATAGTTCTGAGTAGGTTGTCACCAATATGCTGATGATACCCATCTTATATCACCATTCCAGGTAAAACTGGAAAAGGTGTGTCTTGATCCAGTGGCTGAGTGGATAAATCTGTTGTCATAAAGTTGTCATACATAGGGGACTGACATGGCTTGATCTCATTCCCTTCCTAAGAACCAATTGCAACTATGGAGACTTTGGTTCCTATTTGAGCAGTCTCTGATCCATAGGTAGTAGGCAGCTCCTGCTCTGGCTGATTTACTACATATGGACCAAAAGTTTCTCATCACTAGTACACTACAATGTACTGTATATATGGCTTTCCTTGAACGTGTGTTGGTGTAAAATGTAAGTGACTTGCTACTACTAGAGAGGGATTGGTTTGACAGCATTTTACCAACTGTTGCACTAGCCTACTGATAGGTTTGTGGGTCTTATCTTTCATATGGTAATTAAAACTATTGGTGCCATTGGTTCAGGGGTGGGTTCTGGATATTTTTACTGCCGGTTCACTAGGGTCATGCTGCATGCATGTGCGTGAAGCACACACGCACACACATAGGAGTAAAAAATTAGCTTCTGCACATGCGCAGAAGCAAAATCCAAGATAGCAGCACCCACAGAGCCACCAACAGGACTGGCTCTGTGACATCATCACCAAGTTACTACCGGTACTATAGAACCGGATAGAACCGGTAGGAACCCACCTCTGCATTGCTTCCATAGTGCACATGGTGGATCTTGCCTGTCACTATAACTGCTTTGGTATCAATGTGTTATTTAGTTTTTCCTGTAACCATACTCTTATCTTTCAAGATAGGCTGGTAGATAAATATAAATACAAATATATGAATACAAATAAATGCATGACTTGACCTGCTATAATTTTCCCTTTGAAGAATTATAGTTGAATAATTGACTGGAACAATTTAATGGGAGCAGAGCAATGTAGACTGTTTTAGCCATTAACCAGAAGCAATTCAGACAGGCATCAGGAGCATGCCATTCACCAACATCCTTAGCAAACCAGCATTAAAAAAAATAAACCCTGCAACTCTTTCTTACCCTTTTTGTTTTTTTACAAATAGAAGAAAACTATTTTTTTTTCCTCAAGAGGACCCAAGGAAAGAAGAAGAAGCTTAATTTCATAACAGTATCTAAATATATCAAAGTGAGTTGGTGGCAATCACAGATGGCTGTCAAAGTAAGGTCTCCCCAGGTCTATTTTTGCAATCTCTAGACAATCCAAAGACTATGTTATTGGAATCTGATGACATGATTTTTTTTTTGCATGGGGAAAAGGTTTAAAGTTGCATTGCAAAGTCTAACAGATATATATATATTTGTTCATTAAAAGAAACACAATTCCCACTCTTGCCGCTGATACGTTGCTTATTTCAATTTTCTCCATCCCTTCAGTTACTGTTCATGCCACTTATATTAGAGAGTATGAAAACTGTGTTGATTAACGTAGAAGTCCACCACCCAAAAGAAAGCTATTACTCACACCTGAAGTAAGGCAAACCAACCCAAACTTTGAGGATTTCTCTTCGCAATTATATGTAAATTTCTAGGAAGAAGAAATGGTTGAATACTGCCTGAACTCTGTAATTCTGTCTTCATTAAGGCTTCAATATTACACATACTTTGAAGCAGGAATATTGTAACTGTATTTGTGGCCTTAACACAGGATTTCCAAAGTAAAGTATGAATTTATATATCCATACTGTCATCAGTCAAGAGACAGCACTGAGAGAAAAGCAATTGGAAGTGAAACTGAGCACAAAATGTCTGAAATTCTGAATAGATACACACAGTCCTGTGTTCTTTTGCCCCTTTAACTTTAAAGGACATTTTATGGTAGCAATAAGTTTTACATGTGAAAAGAACTGACTGTATTAGAACCAGAAGGGACACATCACAAAACTGATTTGCTGTTTTGGATGATGTAGACTCTTGAAATTGTTTGACATTTTCTCCCCTTGGAATAAACATATCATGTTACTATGGTCAAGATATTATAATTACATACAAACACTGTATAAGAGTTTAATAGTCACAGAATGGCTACATTGATGAATTAACCTGAATCTCATATATGATAATACTACTATATAGGTCTAGGAAGAAACTTTTCCTCTAAATTAAACTAAATAAATTCTCTATGCAGTCTGTGCTATACATTTTCTTCTTCATATATTGAGATTCATTGGACTAACCATGTGATATATAAAAAAATGTATGCTGGCCTGATTCACAGAATATGTTAATCCATATTGTGGTTTGTTTCATAGAATGTTGGAGTTTTAAAGTACCATAAAGGACATCTAATCCAACCACCTGCTCAGATCCATGACAGAATCTCTTGATACAGAGTTTCTGTTTAGTGAGGTTGCAACTTTAACCCATTGGTTCTGGTCATGCCCTAACTTTAACTAATTCTACTCCCTCTTTGTGTTACAATGTCCAGATAACTGAAGACTAGGATCTACTCTCAGCTAGACTTTCTATAGTCTAAACAGAAATATATTAATTGGTGCTCAGATGTTTTAAGTTTCCAGAGTCACTGTTGTATTGGTAGCCTTCTTGCAAACTCGCTCCAATCTGGACTCTCCCCTCTGAACTGTGGTGGACATATAGTCTGCATCTTGCTACTGGATTACATTTAACCCTTAACTACAGACGTACTGATTTCATCATAACGACCGCTCATACAATTTTCTTAATCTGGGATATGTTGTTAAATTTACTTTGTATAGTTGCAATTTTCATTTATTGATCAAAAATTAACAAATTTTATAAATTCTATGGAACGGTTCATTTCTAAAAATAGGGGTGTTACAAATATTTTGGAAAACTGTTGGGATCACTATGACCTCAGGTCTGTGGTTAAGGGTTAAGCTGTAGTCAGCAGGGATACCAAGATCTCTTTGACATGTTTTACTATGAGATCAGGTATTCCTTGTCATATGATTGTGTTTTCTTTTTTTTCTTATTCAGATGCAATCTTTTCCAGATTAAATTCCATCCTATTCATTTCACCTCAATCATCAAGCTGTTATGTTTTTGGACATGTCTGTCTTTTCTAAAATATTTATTACCCTCCCAGTATTGGCTGATCTACAAACTTTGAAAACGTACCTTTAATATCTTCATCCAAGTTCTTGGTAACAAATGCTGAAAGGCATATGGCCAAAATCAGAGCTCCGCAGTACTCTATTTGATACTACCTCCAAGTTGAAATTGAGTCACTCATGAACACTCTTTGGCTGCAATCATTTAGCCAATTGTGAAACTATCTAACAGCAATATTGTCCAGCCCATATTTTTTTAAAGAGTATCATGAAACCCTCTGCTGAAATCTTTAATGAGTTCCAGCTACACCACAACTCTGATCTAATTATCTAGTAACCCTATCAAAGGAGGAGACAGGGTTAGCCTGACATTATTCATTTGGCTCCCATGCTGGCTTTTGTTAATTTTAGCCTGACTATCTAACATTTTATTTGTGCAGACCTTAATAATTTGTCTAAGACTTTATTTAACATGGACACCAAGCCTGCAGACCTGCAGTTTCCTACATCTACCTTTTCTCTTTTAAACATGGGGATAACATTTCTTCTTCACATTTTCTGGGTTCTCACCAGTCTTCCAGGAGTTCTCAAAGAATGCCAGTTCTGGAAATCACTGCTAATCCTTTCAGCAGTCTTAGATCTATGAAACCTTGGGTTCTTGAATTCATTGAAATCTACTGCATTCCCTCTTACCATCTCCTTTGCTAGCCTAAGTGGCAGTAGCGCCTTTTCCCTTGTCACATAACTATGATCACCTATGGCTTAATTTCCCTTCCTAGAGAAGACATGGAAAATAGGAGCGAAGAAACAAA
This sequence comes from Pseudoxenodon macrops, assembly GCA_032467955.1. Taxonomy (NCBI): domain Eukaryota; kingdom Metazoa; phylum Chordata; class Lepidosauria; order Squamata; family Pseudoxenodontidae; genus Pseudoxenodon; species Pseudoxenodon macrops. The sequence continues at coordinate 312,290 of JANHFT010000944.1, read as the reverse complement.
GCTTTCCCATCATGGCATTTTATTGCATCATCACTTTCTTCTCCCTATGGAAAAGTCCTTTTGGCTTTCTTTTTATTTCTAATATATCCAAATAACCCTTTAAAAAAAAACATTTTGGGGATTTGCTGAAAGCTTCAGCTCATTCTGACCTGTAGCCTTTCTGACTCAGTTTCAGAAGAGTATTTTTTTATTCTTCTCTATGTTATATCTTTTTATTTCCTACATGTCACTTTTGCTCTTCAACATGTAGCCACGCTAACCTCTTTAATTTATCCTGCTTCTTCTGGAAATTGTTTTCGTTGCATTTTCAGCATCTTTTCTGGATGCTTTTCTGTTAAGCATTTGTAGACACTGCATATGACATGTCTTCCCTCAGAATTCATGGAAGATCACATTCTAATTTCAGTGTGGAGGACTGACTTTATCAGGTACTCTCCTTCTCTGGATGTTACATATTCAAGAATAACTTGACAATTTTTCTTTGAGGTACCAGTCACATTCAGTTCTTCAACCAATCCCTCACTGTTGACAAGGATAAAGTCCAGTGGATTAAGTTCTTCCACTTTCTGACAATTGATGTCAGCAAGAGAGGACAAGAATTTATAGACTCTTGGAAGAATTTGATTTTCAGAAGATAACTGGATGTTTGAAATCTCACATTATCAATATTGCATTAGTCTTTTTGAAAGACTAGTCATCTCATGCAGAAATACCTATCTGCTTTTTCTGTATACTCAGGTAATCTATAATAAACTCCCACAATAGTATATCTTTTATTTCTTTCTCCTTTTCTTCTTACCTCAATAATTTCCAAAATAATTTCCACACTGATTCCAGAACTGCTCTGCAAGTATTTTCCTTTATATAGAGAGCTTCTGTCTTAATATGATACATGAAATAATATAAAATGTGAACCATATTTATTATTTAATCTATTATGTAAACCACCCAACTGAGATTAATGAAACATGGTAAAAAAAAAGCCATAGCTAATGAAATGTGTGAATCAGGTCACCATGCATTTGTAGATGATGCTATTCTGTTCCCATAAGGGCATAAATGGAATTTTCTTTTCCAATTTCAAAGGTTCAAAGAGAACTGTATTTCTAGCACAACCTTCTCCAATCTAATACTCTCAAGATATAATTATTTCTTTAGTTAGTATTTCTAATGGAGAAACTTTAGCGAAATATATGTTTTTATTACATTTAATTTATCTCAGACTTTTAGAAGTTCTTCAGATGATGGTCATCTTAGATTGAGTTAAAATGAAGCTATACTGATCGACATGAAATAAACTTTCTCCCCTGTATTTCTTAGTTTAAAAGTTGCATTTTGCATAAATGCCAAAATTCACACCAAACTGTATCAGAAATTTAGTATGGAATACAGAATTCCCAGTTAGCATAGACATGAGTCATATTAGCTGGGAACTGGAAATGTTAAATATCATACTCAAATAGCACTGGAAAGAGTGAAGACAGAGAAGTCTGGCCCACATCACTAGTCTGACCATCTAGATCAGGGGTCAGCAACCCGCAGCTCTGAAGCCGCATGTGGCTCTTTCATCCCTCTGCTGTGGCCCCCTATCGCTGGTTGGCTCCACAATTGATAGGGCTTTTGGTTAAGACAGGTAGAGAAAAAAGGATGCCGCACTAGGAGGAGACTCTATGGTGGGAGAAGCAGACTTCCGGTCGGCTCCAGAATTGAACGGAAAGGGAGGACTTCAGGTTAGAACATTTGTGGCTCTTTGACTGCTTAAGGTTGCCGACCCCGATCTAGATTCTAGAAAACCTAAGGATTCTGAACATCAGACTTAACTTCTTGAATAATTCTCCTTACGTTCTGTCATGTCCCAAAATACCTGTACTAAGTTTATAATTTCTGCACAACATGATCTTCTGTACTTAGAAATCTTGCAATGCATAGCATAGTCACAGAAAAGGTATTTTAGTATTAAATGCCATTTTGATTTGAAAAGAAGCAAATGGAACATTTTATGTTCATTCTTTCTCTACAAACCATGCATAAAAGCAAACACATTATCCGGCAAGGATATTATTTGGGGAAGCATGGATGAAATGAAATCTAGAACTCTTTTCTTCTAAAAGTCACCCTATGACTTTCCTTAAGATTAATACACATTTTCAAGCACAAACGTTAATCAAGGCAAACCGCCTGAATAGAAGGCACAAGATACAATGCTTCTTACCATCAAAACCGTCTTCCTCTGTTCCAAGTTCATCATCTGAGCAAATGTTCAGCACATTGACCAGCATCTCTGTTACTGTTAAGAAAGACAAGTGGAAGATGTTAAACACTAGGAAACAAACTAAGATTCTCAGTGCAGAATGGTTGGTTAAAGTCACAGCATAAAGATACATCTGGTATATAACAACCACACATTTTAAGCAAAAAATTATAAACAAACAAATAAATAAATAAAGCAAAATTTGTGTGAATATTCAGAGGACAAGGTTCAAATCCTTAGGCGATTAAGGAGGGATTACTCTATAGTTCAATACTCAACACAAGGGTTAGTGCAAAAATACAACCCCTGTTTTAATAAATACACATTCATTCCTTCTTTTTTGACGTCTGGCTTATAAATAGAGGGACGTTCATGTCTCCTTTTGTTTCTCTCCCAAAAGTCTTGATTAGTCAGATTAATTTGAAACAATGTTTGTCAAGTTGTATTGTTTTCCAGTAAAGTTGTGCTACTCACTCCTCTCTCTTTCCTTCTCTCTCGTGCACTAGCCACAAAGCTGAGGTAACCTAGCACTGCAAGTTACACAAAATAAAATATTTTAATGAAGTATCCATGAATATTTAAACAGGGAAAGAAGGCATTTCTCTCTACATGAACATGCTATGAAATTAGCAGAGACAAACTCTAGATGGCCATAAATGCAAGCTAATTGAATCCTTTAAGTGTTGTGTATCGACAATCTTTCACTCTCCTGGAAATGTGCTTATACTTCGTGATTTTACTGGACAGATAGGTAAGCCTAATGGGTATTTATCAAATTATTCGTACTTGGAATAATTTAAAGAGAAGCAAAAACAGTTTCTTAAACATGTAAGAGACAATACTTATTTTTCCATAGCAACAAACTTAATTTGCTACTAAATGTACTTTTGGTAGGGAATTTAGCCAGGTACAGTTAGTAGGATGTAACCATATTATTATAATCAGATATGGTCACCTTTCCATATCATATTTTTAGCTAGATTAATTTAGAAACTGCATGTGCAATAAAGATCGTATTTTAGCACAAGGAAAAGGAAAACATTGATAATTTGATAATTAGGATTATAGCGAAGTTTTAATGTTTTTTAATTAATCTTTTTATTGATTAAAATCGGTTTTGCAATAGTTGAAGTAAATTGAAAAGAAACAAACAAGTAAATAAGGGATTTTTTGGGTGCACTGGTTAAATATTTAAAAAAGCTTAACTGGAAAAATACTATGCAAGATAAAGTTTGGTAGATAAATATCTTATTAACTTTATTAATGAGTGATATTTTCATATATGATAGATTTTTGTGTCAGGAACTAGATGTTTTCCAGAATACCAATCAAAACTCGATCTTAATATATCTAGGATTTTACTATTCATTACACAATTGTTTTAATAAGATAAGATTTGATGGGAATTTTAAAGTGCACAAGCAGATGTTATCAGGAAAGCTATAATGCTCAAAAGTCATAACTTTGTGGAATTATGCAGAATATAGGTAGGCCTTGACTTATAAGCACAATTAAGCCCAAGTTTCTATTGCTAAACAAGACAAATGTCGTGGGTTTTGCCCCATTTTACGACTTTTCTTGCCACATTGTTAAGTGAATCGCTGCAGTTGTTAAATTAGTAACATGGTTGTTAAGTGAATCGGGCTTCCCCATTGACTTTTGCTTGTCAGAAAGTTGCAGAAGGTGATCACATAACCATGTGTCATAAATATGAGTCAGTTGCCAAGCATCCAAATTCTGATTATTTGACCTTGGGGATGTTGCAACAGGTATAAGTTTAAACAATAGTCATCAATACATTTTCAGTGCAGTTGTAAATTCAAATAGTCACTAAACAAATGGTCGTAAGTCAAGGACCACGTATATGGTAATAATATTCCAGTAATTCAAACAAACTAATTGAAATATAACAAAATTATAAAAGAGTGCAACTATATTAAAGGAAGGGGATAGTTGATATACAGAAACATACATGGACCTGAAAGCATATAATGGTGCTGTTGTACAACACGCTGTTGTAATTTTCCTGCAAACCTTCATCTCATTATCACACAATATCCTTACCACAACTTCTGGTATCTGAGAAAAACAGCCTATTCATAGTAGGTATATAGCATTCATACCATGCATATATAATATAATTATTTGGGGATGTGAAATATTTTTGCATTTTTACATTTGTGTTTTATCCTTCTGCTAAAATCAGGGTAAAAGGTTGTTGTAGGAGAAAAGTGAAACATTAAATGTATGTATACATCTATTATACATCAAGGTTAAAAAAAATTATCTACTTGACCTCACTGAACGCTAACGCACTATAAAGTTATATATAATAAGGTTGCAGATCTACAAGGAAGTTGGAAACAGAAAAAATGGGGAAATGAATTCAATTTGTTTTCTTAAGAGGGTAGATAACCTTCGTAGCTCAGGAACTAACTGTTTTCTCATTACCAGATCTTACACAAACATATCTCATACAAACACATATGCCTTCAAATAGAACAAAGTCATATAATCCAGATTTTGATGGACTATATGACTGCAAGGAAATGGACTAGATACTGCAATTATCTTAAATGATCCTGGTTTATTGGTTATATTCAGCCAACTGCTGTTGACTGGAACTCTGCCTGTAGCCCGATTTAAAACAGCCCCAAAGGATAAAATCCAAAGTCAAATGACCAAAACAAAATGGACACTGCCTCTCTCTCTTTTTCCTTTACATAAGTCCACTTGAGAAGGAAAAGCATCTCTTTATTTGCTTCTCAGTGTTTGATTTTTCTAGACTTGCATGGTTAGGCCTTTAATCTTTTCAGTCTTTTGCCCTCCTCAAGTGAAATTCCCTTACATTTTACTTTTTTACTACAAAGCCCAATTTGCAAAACTTCCATTTATCTATTCTTGTGCCCACATACACCTGCCATATAATTGCTTCTCTATAGAAATCAAAGCTTCTGTTGGAAAATTATCTAGGTAGGATATAGACTAAAACCTTTACCACCCACCTCATAAAAAGCAGAGAAAAGCAACCTCATCTCACCTTTATCATTTGGCAACATCTGAAAAATTACTATGAAAAATTAAAACAGCAGAGAACATCTACAATATAAGTGCCTGCGTAATTTCACCTACCTACTTCCTTGTTTCCAAAATATCCCTTTTAACTCACACCATCATAGTTTTAACTAAGGCGCTCCCCTTTTGCAATATGCTTCCCTGGACAGAATGGCGAGGAACTCGATGGGGCTGGAAAGGTAAGACATGTGTCTCAAGGGCCCCCCCCCCACTTGCCAACCCAAAATTGCTTCGCTAAAGGTGGCTGGTGGCTAAGCAAGGGGCAGGAGCCCTGCCATGCCCAGTGAGGGGGAGGGGAGAGACAGCAAGAGGAGCTTAGGTTGTAGTCCCTTGCTTAGCCACCCGCCCCCTGTAGCGATGCAATTTGGAGGTGGCAGGTGGGGCGGGGTGAACCGTGAGAAGCTGCAAAGACCTGTCGGTCCAGCCGCCTGCTGCTGTGTCTTCTGGCAACCGGGGCAGAGAGGCGGCAAAGGGAGTCGCAGCAACGCATGCAGCTGGAAGCACAGAGCGGGGCACACACTTCCACAGCAGTTGGTGTCGGAAGACTCTGCCCCGGCTGCCGGAAGACTGTGCTGCAGGCGGCTGTCCCGACCGGCCTCTTATCGCTCCATCGGTGAATGGCGCTCTGCCCGGCTGAGAGGGGGTTGTTCACTGGGTGGGCACAACTTGGCAACAGGTGCCAAGCAGCTGCTCTCTTGCAAGTGGGGTGGGAGTTTTTAGGCAAGGGAGAATGGATGGGAGGCGGGCGAGCGAGCGCCAAAACCACTGCGCGGGGAGAGAATAGAGAGGCAGCTCCGGATCAGCTCAACTGATCCGCCGGTCCGGTTTAAGGTGCTCAGCTGCCCCTCCCTGCCTGCTATGCTGACCACGCCCACCCCTTTAGGAGGACTTGTTTTCGGGGAAGGGCGTATATTTACGCCCACCCCAAAAAGCAGGGTTG
>JANHFT010000944.1:281949-305924 GCA_032467955.1 Pseudoxenodon macrops | reverse complement strand
TGGGGGCCTGGGTCGCTGGACCCGGCAGCGACCCAGGCCTGCCATGCTCCCGAGCCGGTTCTCTCGGTGGCCCCATAGGTGACGCCATCTTGTTTTTTGCTTCTGCTCATGCACAGCTTTTTTTTAGTACTCTGTATGCACACGTACGGTGCGTCCCTGAGCAAATTGGCAGTAGCAGGATCCGGAACCCAACCCTGGTATATAGGAATGAAGAACTAAAATTAATAGATGTGCTAACTATGTAACTATGTAGCAGTAACAGCATAGTTGCAGGTTAAACACTACCACTGATATATTCAAATACAGAAATAATATCTTTGGACACAACTAGTTGTCTTTTTTAGAGTAAAATTCCAATCAAAATCATTCAAGATACCATTACAATAAAAAGCAGCAATTATAATAATCATCTGAACATGCATATATACCAATAAGGCATAGCAGAAATTTAAAAAAAATCATAAATATTAGTGTCAAAATATTAAATATTCTCAAAAATATGTTAACATACTAAAAAAGTGAAGTAATTTCATAAATACTGCTATGAAACAAATTGTTGTACTGGTTTAAAAAAATATCCTGATACATATTACTGACATGTCTCATGACCTGTATCATTCAGCATACTTCATCTTAAAAATATATCTAACAGAAATTCCCCTTTTGTTATATCCCAAGGTTTTGGTATTCCATAGTGCATGCTTGCACCACAGCATTCCCTCCCCAGCTTCAAAGCATTCACACAGTACTTGTAACACCTTTCCCCAACCTGCAGGTATTCATGTGGCATGATAACAATCTGTGTTCACCCCACATACTCTCACTTGCACATTTCCCATCTCACTCTGTATTATTCATCTGCCCTCCAGCCTGATTGTGAACTCCTTGGACCTGCCAACTTCCATCAGGTTTCTCTATTGACTTTACTTGTGGGAATCAAGCAGGAAATTACCAGTCACGGATATTCTTGCTGAGTTTTGCTTAGCAATGGCAATGGAGACTGCTATTGATAAGCAATGTGGTCACGTTGCACTTCACAAATAGACATGGGAAATTCCAGTCTTAATTACATTGCTCACCACCATACTGTTGCTGGCTAAATGATGCATGGTCCATTGTCTTCATCTAGTTTCTCTCTTATTCCTGACACACTTCCAACATCTCTGAATATCCTGGCTGGTCAAAAGAGCCAACCCCCCCTTTCAGTAAAGAGTTCTTCCCTTTTTACTCGCTGACAAAACAATGCACATACCTTTTTCTCCCACAAATGGCAAAGACCAAGTGAAAACGTCCATGAAATTTGGAAGCCAGTATGGATGAGGAGAACAATTAAACTGTCTGATATTCATAACGTTGTTTTCATATTTCAATACTGCAGCTGCAAAAGAAAAAGAAAAACCAATTTAGCCATTTAATGATTTTTTTAATATAGTCCAATTACAGAAAAGTTTAGATGTACTAGTGCTTTGCTCATGCATTGTTGCAGTGATATATCCTGTATTAGAGAAAATTCCAGGTACTGTAAGGGTTCTGGTTTCTATTTATTGTTACTTCTTTTGATACGGACTCAAAAGGAAGCTCTCAAGTAACTGGGTTTTGTGCTACCATTTGTGCACCATTACTTAGACTTGGAACTTCTTGTAAACAGTTTTATGAGGATTTATTTCAATCTTTATTCTTAATTATATATGTATTAAGAAAACAATAAGCGTAATAGAATTACGCTATCTATGAATGAGAGAAAAACAATAAGTGTAATAGAATTACGCTTATTGTTTTTCTTTTATTCATAGAGATAGAGATAGTACTTTTTTACTACATATTTTGTTTGTATCTGGCCTTAAGCCTGTTATAAATTTTATTTGAATTCTCAGGTATACTAGTTAGTATATTAGCATATATGCTAACTAGGTACATTAGTTATTTCTTATTTCAATTTTAAGGCCCCCAACTCCATAACACCTTTTCTGAAAAAATGAAAAGAAAACAAAATACAAAAATAAAAAATACAATTGAAAACCCAAACAACAAGACAAAAAAACAATTAAAGCTAAAGATGATGAAGTATTTTTAAACACATTATTGTAGCTTCAAAGTTCTGATAATGGCCTTAAGTCTCCTCATTTTGCTATTTAGTCTCTTACAAGAAATATTTTTTCAGCTCCTTTCTTAACACTACTCCAAAGTATGCATAAATTAGATTTGTTTTAAGTTAGGTGCAAAAACTTGACAGGCTATATTGCATCATATTGTTTTAACTCCCCATTAATTATCTCAAAGTGAAATATTCTGCACTTCATATTTTCTGGAAAAGATACTTATCAAATACATTTCATCTTTCAATTTTACCCATAAGCAATTTTGCAGAGGAGAGGTAGCTTGCTTTTTTTTCTTAAATAAAAAAGAAAGAAAGAAGGAAGGAAGGAAGGAAGGAAGGAAGGAAGGAAGGAAGGAAGGAAGGAAAGAATTGTTTATATGCATATTCCTAGTAAACTGCTACATGGTAGACAGTATGTGTAGCCCAAAGTTGATTAACCTGATGTTCTCTGAGCAACATTACCAAACTGGACATCATCATCAGTTCTTTGACACAATTGTAAAGGTTCCCCACATAAAACCCATCACCTCCCCCCTGTCACCACCACTACTACAGCTGTCAATGCGTGGAGTTGAAAAAGTTGGGTTTCCTGTGTCTCATATATATTGGGCTACTTTGGGAAATCATAAAACAACCCAGAAGAAGGAATAAAGCATCAGTTTTGAAAACTGCATGGTCAAATATTTGTAGTCAGCATTCACTGATTCAAGAATTAGGAAGAGATCTTCTAAAATCTCAGGAAAAGATCAGTTAATGACAAAGTTCCTACAATTTTAGAAAATAAGCGGTTAAATGAATAATTCATCCGAGAATCTAAACACGAATAACATGCAACACATTAAAATGTTATATTGCTGATACTGCAGTCCAATACTAGTGACTTTAAAACAACAATTTAAAATGTGTTTTAAAAAAAAAGCTTTCTTTCTTTTAAAAGCCAGGGGCAAAAAGATATTGCAGTCATTATCTCCCCCCCCCAAAAAAAAGCAGAAAAGACACACATTTAATAACCAATTACTGTGAAAATAACCAGTTACAGAGTTGATAACTGAAAGCAACTATAAAGGAGGACAATAATTGAATTCAATATGTGTTCTTTTCCATTAAATCCATAATATTTAAGTACTGCCGATTTTCAAATATTCTGCAAAAGATTATTAGGCTGTCTAATTAAGCTTTAGAGAAAAACTTTATCAATCCTTCCCAAATTTAATTCTAACCCAAACTACTAAAACATATAATTGTAGGATATGATTGTTTCCAGTATTCTAGAGCGGAAGTAAAATTACAATCATAGTAGCATTTTTTTCTCAGACCCTAGTATTGTTCCCTTGCCCTTTTTAATACTAGTGATACGGTGGTATTTCAATTCCTTCTTTCTTTCAAATTTTCAGATAGAAAGAGAAGCTCAGGGGTAATAAATTTATATGAGAGGAATGCACATCAGCTGAGGTATTAGCATCTTTTTGTACTAAGGTCTTGAGGCAGGCCATGTGCCGATTCCTGAGGCTCAGTCTGGCTGTCTTATTGGGGATGTGTTTGATCCTGTTAATCCTAACAAGGTAGACACGATTCCAGTTGTTGTTGCAGAATGCAGAAGCTGACGGATTCCTTGGCCTCATCTTTGGAGGTTTCCTCAGGGCTCAACAATCTGACTACTCCTGTTTAAATATAAATCTGCTGACTGAGGTCACAGCATGGATAATGCACAGCTTTAAATCTCCCTTTCCCCACAACATGAACAAATGATGGAGTGGAAGACATGTTTCTGAGTTCAAATGGGATTCTGAATGGGGAAGAATAGGTTTCAGCTCAATCCTAGCAAGACTAGGTGGCTTTGGGGTCTCCTGGCTCTAGTGTTCTTCCATCTTAGATTCTGGATTGTACCACCCCAAACAAAACCAATGTACAATCTGAAATTGTTGATGATTATATACTGGTAGTCAATGCTCTAGTTCCAGTTACTAATATACCCAGATAAAGAATTTGGTCAAGTGAAATATATATTTTATGTATACTGAGAGCATATGCACCAAAGACAAATTCCTTGTGTGTCCAATCACACTTGGCCAATAAAGAATTCTATTCTATTCTATTCTATTCTATTCTATTCTATTCTATTCTATTCTATTCTACTGAAGTTCAAGTTGAAATGTAAGGAAGGTTTGGATCATTCTGTTACTGTGTAGAGTAAGATGTGGTTTAATCATATCCGGAGTAACTCCACTTCCCTTTTTCTTCCTTTAGCAAATTAATTCATGAGCTATTAGTAAAATGCATAACTATATCCATACCTAAAAAATGAAAATATCAGATGCAGTTAAGCAAAGAATAAAAAAATAAAGCCAATTTTTTCAACAATAATTAATACTTTGTCATTATAAATCATGTCAAACTGTTACTGTCAACAAAGAAGGAGCAATAAAAGTAAAGGAGTGAGTTATAATGAAATGCATGCTGTGAGAGAAATGCTCTTACCTTTGTTATTGTATACATCTAGATAGTTTGGTGCTGAAAAAATTGTAATTAGTGATGGGAAGCCTGTTGTCTGGCTTTTCCTGTACATACGATACCTACAACAAATTGCACAAGACACTTCATTAGCACCGTTAACTAATTATTTAGTCATGTTATTTAGGCTAACTGTAATGTGTGCATGTCTGTTTCATGGATTTTGGTCAAATGTTTTTTTCATATTTCATGTGCATACTTTGTATGCTGTTTGGAAATTTATCTATTGGAAATCAGTAAATTATAATTTCCCAGTAAATCTGGGAGTGTCTATATAGTTAGGGTCAAATTACATATGGATAAACTAAAATTACATTAGTCATTTTAAAGGCATTTCAAGAAAATTCTGAAAACATGATGGAGAACACACGATTAAAACTTCTTTCCCCTCTAGAACTGGTATGATTTAACCTGGCTATTAAAAAATAAGTAGTTATTCTGTCAAGCTAAACGCTAAATTATTTATTTAGTTTGGCTCTCAAAAGTCCAGACCAAAGCTAATTAAAATTTATAGATAAAACTGTTTACTGAAAAAAACAACACCTCTATATACAAAAACTAAATAAAAGCAAGCAAATTATCTGCAGTGTAGGAGAATGAAGGTATGACTAGATACAGTTTAACTCACTACATCTACCTGGGCACATCTACCTGGGTACCTTATTATCAGGGCAGCTTTTCAAATCTTGCAAAATAATTTGTGTTACCTTACTGCAGGAGATTATGAGCAGAGAGTTATCTGTTTTCTCCTTGCTCCACACTAAAGTAATAACGTAGTAAGAATATACTTCAGGGGAAAAGCAATGATTGCATTCAGTCTTGAAGTCTCAGACTGAATACCGCTTTTAATAGAAAAAAGGAAGGCATCCTTAAAAATTGTTCATATCCTCCAAATGAAAAAGAACAATGGTTTGGATTCAAAGATTGTGTAAACAGACCTAGGTATACACAACAATCTTCTCATTCCTTCTTTTTTTTCTGGAGCATCAAGATTCTTTCACTACAGGAGAAAACTCCTGGATAGAGAAGGATGTGGTAAAGGCATCTACACTAGGAAGGATAAATACCAGAAATAAAGTGGAAGGTTTTTGACAATCAGGTTTAGGCCAATGAAGTCCTAGAATTAAGCTGGATTATGAAAATCAATTTTAGATTCTCTCCCTTCTCTGACCATAAGGGAAATATGTAATGTTAAAAGTGAGTTATTTTATGGGCTATGTATCTCAGTATAATTAGATTCATGCTATAGTCAATCTCTAGACTGTTAGATGCACTTATTAGTGTCAACAGAAACATTTGTTTACATTGCTGATTTTGTTTTATATTTGAAGATTTCAGAACAAGACAAATCTATATTCTCACCCCTAAGTAGGTGTCTGCAATTTGGCATCTACAGCAGAGGTGGATTCCTAATGGTTCAGTCTGGTTCTACAAAACAGTTAGTAACTTACTGGCCCGGTTCTGTAGAACCGTTAGTGACCTGGGCCTGCCATGCCCCCGAGCCAATTCTTGGATTTTGCTTCTGGGCATGCACAGAAGCTTTTAAAACGCACTGCACATGTGCATGCACGCAGCCACAGCGTGCCCATGAGTGAACCGGCAGTAAGAATATTTAAAACCCACCTCTGATCTACAGGCACAATATTTTTTTGCAACATCTCTAAATGGCATTATCCACTAACCTCCAAAGTATTTTTTTTAGAAAACTAAAAATTATGGACTTCCATATTTTACAAGCATCCTGTATCCTCACAAAAATACCTTGAGGCCGTTTAGCATTTTTAACATCTTCTGATTAGTTTTTTTTTTAGTTTTCATGATATTGCAACAATCATATGTTGTCACAAAGGTTATTGATCTTTGGTATAAAACTAATATTTCACTTTTACTGAATTCAGACTATTCTCAATAGAATTCTCTTTACAAAAGCTTTATTTTGTTATTCATAGGTGTGCCACTTTTATTCCTATCCAAAATAAAGCAATGTCCCAACATGTATTATCACAGGAGTTACGGGTATGTCCTTTTTACATATGATAGTGCAGTTTTTCATCTTACAAACCAGAGAACCTTCCTGTAGAAGAAATGTATGTTAACAGTCCCAAGAATCTTGCAACAAAAGTTGCAAATGGAAACACAATAAATAAGTAAGTAGTCCAATCCTAGATTTACCTCAGGCTGTTACCCTGTTTCCCTGAAAATAAGACCTCCCCGGATAATAAGCCCAATCAGGCTTTGAGCGCATGCACTAAAATAAGCTGCCCTCCAAAAATAAACCCTCCCCAAAATACAGCAGCCGCCATGAGGTGACTACGCTTGGCGCCTCCTGCACCTCAAAAATAATAAGACCTCCCCGAAAATAAGGCCAAGCGCTTATTTCGGCGGTCAAAAGAAAATAAGACCCTGTGTTATTTTTTGGGAAATACGGGTATTTTATTCTAATATAAATCTTTCCTGATTGAAGTTCTACCTTTCTGAAATCAGTGAGGGACCTCTTGTAAGGTTTTCCAACATACTCAAAAAGGGGGGCGTCTTCCTTCCCTGAATTATTGAAAAAGCATGTTTCCCAGAAGCTAAGATATGTCTGTTTTGAATATTGCTCCTGGTTATCTACCTATGTACATACAAATATATCTACGAGGATAGACACATACAAACTTGCAAAAGATTGGAGACTCTGAAACAGCTGCACTAAGACTTCCAGAGGACATGACTACTTTAATGCTTTCGAAACACAAGCACTTCATTCATGCAAATATACTTTGTGAAACACTATTCTGCAAAGCTGCACTCATGTAGGCATTTCATCTTTGTCAGTAGCATTGTGAGAGACTGAGGTAAAGCTGGGAATGAGTCAATTGAATATTTATCTCATAGAAAGCAATTAAGTCTGCTGAGAGAAAAGGAAAAAAATACTTGAAAGAGCCTCTGACATAAACACATTATAACTGAGACTGGGTAAATTCAATTACACTTTTCAAGATTCTGTATATATTCTAAATTGGCATTAAGCTACCTTACTGAAATCTGTATCGTTCTTGCTTCGTTGGTCTTGCCAGCTTTGTGGGAGTTGGCAGGTAGGTACAATAGGAAAACAGAATACCCACTTTCTCTATGTCTCTACTAAGCTAATACAGCTCAAAAGATCCATCTGGCATTTCATTTCCTCAAACTCATTTATTTTGAAAGGTGTTTTAAATTACATATATTGTTAAATAAGCATATAGTCTTGGCAGTTTTATGCCGTCTTGTAAGAAAAGCTGGGATACATTAATTAAGTCACATGCTGTAAGTTTATTTCATCAAAGGAGAAGAAAGGGTTAAATCGGAAGCTCTTATGCAAACGATTCACCTCTCTAATTTAGCTATTAGTTTGCCAAAGTGTACTTTCTTTCAGAGATGAAAAAATATACATTTTTCTTTCAAACTGTTTATCTGTAGATCTGGAAACTGAACAGGCTGTAAAAAGCGATAATATTTTTTTCTGCTGCTGCTTATCTACTGAACAAGGGAAACCTCTAACATTGCATCATTATGCTTTTTGTGAGATTTCGAGTATAAGGCTATTTAAAACAGTTTGAACATCAGGATTTCATTTTGGATTCTTTGAAGTTAAGGAAGGGCACCTGACTCCCTTTTACGGTACGTTTTGCTCAAAAAAATACAAAAATATCCATACTGAGAATATAATTTCAAGACTGATGGGACTTGATGGGATTACAAAACTTTGAAAAAGGCTAGGTGGTACTTTTCTTCCCTGTTCACTAAAAAACAAAACAACAACAATGTTGACATGTTGTTTAGATCAGCGGTCCCCAACATTTGCGACTTGGCTGCACAGCAGTGGTAGGAAGAAGGGAACTGGGCCATACAAGTGGTGGACTGCCACATATGCACATGTAGCCCTTGTGTGACTCGTGGGCTGGCACGCAGCGCAAGTGGCGGGACAGCACGCATGCTCATTCCACTCAGGCGGCCCAGTTCCGAATAGGCCACAGCCCGGTAGAAGGCTGTGGCCAGGGGCTTGGGGACTCCTGCTGTAGATTTCCAAGGAATATCTCCAAAGGCAGAAGCCTACCCTGACATATCTATCTTTACCCAATTGCTTGGAAGACAAAGCAAAGCCCAATGGTACCGCAAAGAATGTATATAAAACATATAATTAAAAAAAGAGAGACAGAGAGTTACTACTCACCCAGCATCTTGGGCTTCATGAGCTCGGAGTATAGATAATAAGTTATTGTGCTGTAGGAAGTCACATACAGCAGGGTAACTGTTTGAGATTAAGAAGAAAGATATTACTTCATTTAACATTTAAACATTAGATTAAAATACACACAAAAATATAAATCAGTCTTTCTTCAAGAATATAGTATTTGTGCACACACCCCTTTTTTTTACAGAGTCCCACTTTGCCATGAAACAAAACTGAAAGTGACGTAAATAAATGCCTTTCTTTATTCCATAGTCCATAAAGCAGACATTTTGCTTTTGATGTATTACTCTTGTAAAGTTCTATTATACAATTTTTGTAGTTTATTTACCATTTATGTATAACTTTCATTCATTCATTCTATTTTTTTCCTACCAAACGCAACTACTTCAATTTTTAAACCCACATTTGTCATCAGATCATGGCACCTATCTAACATTCACTGCAAATTATTTGGGCTGTCAGCCAACAGTGCAGCATCACCTATATCAAAATGCTTGCACATTCATGTTTCGGGCCAACAAAGCTCTAACATGGCAACAAATACTCTTTAAATATTTATGCATAAATACATTATACTGTACTGCGATGTGGACACCACATATATTATCTTACTCCCTTTTCATTGTTAAACTATTCATAAAACATTCCCACAAATGTTTTAGTTCTATCATATGCCTCTTTCAGCAGCTAACTTCAACTCCACGTTCGGGTAAAACATTCCATAATCAAAGGGATTTGTTTCATAATATGCTTGCTCTAAATTAAATCACATAAATACACTTTCTTTCTCATGTTTCTAATTTTCTTTGTGACCTGCCGGCAATAAAAAATCTTGTCTGCAGAAGCCTTCATTGCAATTCCACGTTTTTGTTCATTCTTATCCTTTCTCTTCACTCTTCAAACCCTTTCAACCCAAATTCTGGTAAGCACCTAACCAGATGTGATTAATAAGCTCATCTCCCTGGGAGAATTACAGTACTCATTTTTGTTAACTTACCCTTTGTACAGGGGATCAATAATGTCATTTTTCCAATCACCAGACACAACTGAAGTCTTCACACACGTTTAAACAAATTACACAGCCAGTCCATAAGCAAGCCACATTTATATTTAACACAGTTCCTATTACACTGTAAACACCTTATGCTTTTGCAACATTTTCATAGAATTCATGATTTGCTTTTCATTGGAGGGGAGGAGAGACACTATTTACTTATTTAATGAATTTATGGACTACGCAGTCTGTCATGACAAAGGATTACAGTACATTACCAAACTGAAAAAGTCAGGGGAAAAACTATTTAGAAAAGCAAAACAATTTAGCTCAGGGCCTTAAGAGCTCATTTAAATGGGGCCAGGGTAGGAGTAATATGAATCTCAGAATATTCCAATAAAATGTACCTTGCAGCATTCCTTCACTCCAGAGTCATTCTAAATCATTTAAGCACTTTTTAATTCCATTCATTCTGCTCTCTCTTCACCTACTTCCAAAAGCCGTTTTATTTCCACCAAAATTGCTTTCTCTGCTTCTTCTTAATGCTAACAAACTTATTACTTTAGTACTTTTTTTTTGCAATTAACCATTTCTATCGAAACCCCATTATACACTATATTTTTATTATTCCAATTTTTTTTTGGGCAGCAAATATTGTGTCGTAACCATTTTTCTGCATCCATTGCCTCTTTAATTTCATCAGTCCACCAAGCATCCTTTTATATAGTTCCAATTACTATAATTCCTCACTGTACACTTGGTACTATAGAAAATTAATATTTTTTTTCTGATTCATCTTGTTTCTTTGATCTATTCATACCACTTGGAAGAATAATCTCCCACAAGCCTCCTGCAATAATATACACTTCGCATTAATTCAGAATGTTACACAAATTCTTTCCAAACTCTGTTCTGGTTCTTCTAATATCTCTAGTGCCTGGAATGTAGTATGTAATTGTCCCTAATTTATAGAATCTTAATTTATTTTCAACTTACATGACACTGTATAGTGCAGTGATGGCGAACCTTTTTCTTCTTGCGTGCCAAAAATGGTGGTGCGCACATGCCTGTGCGTGAAAACATGCAACCCCCCCTTACACACACTGCACTGCGCATGTGCACGCCCCCCTCATTGAGCCATTTTTTGCCCTCTAGAAGGGTTCAGGAGGCTTCTCTGAAGTGACTTCGATTTGCCTGCTGGGTCATTTAAAACCCTCTGGAGTTTAAGCCTCCGGAGGATGGAAAATGGCCCTACGGGCAAACCGGAAGTCACTTCCGGTTTGCCTGTTGGGTCGTTTTTTACCCTCCGGAGGGTGAAAAACAGCTGAAAATCAAGGCTGAAAATTAGCTGGCCAGTACGTGCAAGCGAGCTGGAGCTGACAGGGCAGCGCCTCACGTGCCCTCAGAAATGGCACAGGTGGCACACGTGCCATAGATTTGCCATCACTGGTCTAGTTCATAAGCGAGAGGGTGGTTTTTGGACTCATAGCTCTCTTGTTTGAAGAGCATCTGACAGCTGTGGCCAGAGGTCCTTGCCTTGTGTCACAGTAGTAGTTATAAAGGACTATGAGGCGCCTCTTACATCAAGATTTTGTCACTGTATGTATGGAATACTGCTGCAGTGTGCTCTATATGGGGGTAGCCTCAACGCCTCAGTAGCACTCAGTAGACAGGTTTCTATTGTGGCACCAATCCTCTAGAATAGGGGATAGGGTTATATCCAGGAGATATACTGTTTATCAGCCTTTTAAAAGAGCATTAAGTAGGGCTCTTTCCTAGGGCCTTGGGAAGGGAAAGTTATTCGATGTTCCTTCTGAATGATGTAGTCTGTTAGGTTTTATTTTGATTTATTTTTAGTGTTTGTATATGCTTGAATGGCTACTCAAGAGACCCTGCAGTTAAGTGGCCTAGAAATTTGCAAAAGAAACAAACAAACCAACCAATTAACTATTCTGTTTACATTGGCATGTTGGAACATGTAGGTGCTTTTGAGGGTATTTATGTTGTCCATACAACCTTAAGGAAACTACTCGGCTTCCAGGTCACTTGGTAAATGAAGCTATCATTTTAGGAGGAAATAATTGTACTACTAGTTCAGCAGAGCTTTGTGGTCAATCCGTTTTACTTTAAGAGAAGAGACTCTTATCTATTATGTATCTTGTCTTTTTATGTATACTGAGAGCATATGCACCAAAAAGAAATTCCTTGTGTGTCCAATCACACTTGGCCAATAAAGAATTCTATTCTATTCTATTCTCTTAATCTTCATTTGTTTATGAGAAATTCTTGTTAGCACATCAGGAATCATTCTTCCTTAACCTCATGTTTGGATTTTTAAAATTATAATTTTTATTGAAGAAAATTTTAACAAGTTAAAAACAATACAAATATTAAAAAAGAAAGAAAATAAGAAATAATGGTGAATAAATAAGAAAGAAAATAGAAAAAGAAAAAAAGAAAAGATTATAAAAGAAACAGCTTCCAATCTTTTTGATAACAGTTATAAATGCATTTATATTTTACCTTAAAGTTACATCATAATTTTCTTCTTTCAATAAGCTGCCCTTTCTAATCTTCATAAATCATAAGTTCATTTTTCTTTTCTTTTTAGCAAAAAGTCCATAAGGGGTTTCCACTCACTGTTAAATGTAGTTGTTGATCTTTCTCTAATTAAAAAAGTTAATTTTGTCATCTCTACTAGTTCTAGTAGAGTTCTATTCTAGTAGAGTTCTAGTTCTATTACCTTCATCCTCATTGTAGGTATTTCAGAATCTTTTCATTTTTGAGTATATAATTGTCTTGCAGCAGGAATTTTATATATAAGGATATTCTTCCAGAGTTCTTTTCTAATTGGCCATCCACTAATCCCAGTTCTGGTTGTACTTGAATGTTGATCATTAAAACTCTTTGTATCATTGTGTGTATTTGAATCTACAAGACATGATAAAATGTCTTCATGTTGTCTACATTTTCAACAGGAAATTTGAAGTACCTTTATACATTCTAGACAATTTTTCTGGAGTTATACGCTAACAGTAAAGGTAAAGATAAAGGTTCCCGTCAGACATATGTGCTATTCGTTCCCGATGCGGTGCTCATCTCCGTTTCAAAGCCAAAGAGCCAGTGCTGCCCGAAGATGTCTCTGTGGTCATGTGGCCGGCATGACAAAATGCCAAAGGGGCAAGGAATGCTGTTACCTTCCCACCAAAGATGGTCCCTATTTTTCTACTTGCATTTTTACATGCTTTTGAACTGCTGGATTGGCAGAATCTGGGACAAGTAATGGGAGCTCACTCTGTTACGCAGCACTAGGGATTCAAATCGCCAAACTGTCAACCTTTCTGATCAGCATCTTAGCCACTGAGCACCACGTCGCTTTGACTAACAGTAGCTACATCTTCTTATAAAAGTTCTCTTTTAAGTTATAGCAAAGTAAATGTTGATCCTTTTAACCACACATTTGTCCCACTGTTTCATCAGAATATTGTGTCCGAAGTTCTTAGTTCATTTCATGATACACTCATTCACTAGTACTTCCATTTGAAATTTCAAAACCTTCTTTCTAGGTCAGGGGTCCCCAAACTCTTGGCTGCAACCCATTGAGAAATGGGCAGTCAAATTGGCAGGAGAACATGTGAAGCTTCATTTGTGCATGCGCAGGATTTAGGTTGCACCCATAAAGCCATCCTCCCTTCCCCCCACTGCCAAAACCACTGAAGCCACTCCGGTGGTTCGTGGAATCAAAAAAGTTGCTGTAGGTCATCAGTAACTCCTACTAAAGAAACATGAAAAACCAGGGGATCAGTACATTCTGTCACAAGGATGACACAATTGGAAAAGGGCAAGTGACACATACTTATTAAATTCAACAGCTAAGTTTGTACAATGTTAGAAGCCATGAACAAGCAAGTGACATATGAACAAGGTAAAAAGTGAATTTAGTCCATGTCTAAGCCTTTTTCAACTCCTTTTCTTTTTTGCTCTTTAGAATCCCAGAAGATTATCACCACAGGAAAGAGATTACTAATCATAGACATTTATTTATTTATTCAATTTGTATAGCTATTCATCATAAACCAGTGACTCTGGGCAGTGAATAATCACAAAATGAAATGAATTAGCCCTTGGTCTTGGTTTTCCTTAAGAGGAGTCAAGTTGCATTTTAATCATGGACTGTAGATCTAATTTCCCCCCCCCCATTGCATTCAAGAGGGAAATTGCAAACTTTTATTTTTGCTCCAATTCTCAGCAGTGCTTATATTAAGGCCATGAAAGATAGTTCTCTCCCTACCCTACCCACAATTTTTAGCCAGTGTCATTATAATGATATCTACAAAGTGGAAAACTGTATGCAGACAGGAAGTTGTTAGAATTTGAATGACATCTGCAAGAGGGGAAGGGATTAAGCATCACACTCACGATTGAGTTACTGGATAAAATAATGATTTCTATAAATTCACTTAATTATATGGAATAGTTCCATTCAATTTCCAGATACCTAGATGAATGAATGAATGGTTCTACATCTCCTTCTCAGGAAATTCAGAGTCTAGACAATTGGAGTTTGTTCTCAGTTAAACTATACTGTGCTTCATTCCTTTTAATTTCCTTTTCTGGTTTTCCTGTTGAGCTTCAATGTCAAATAGCTGAGGTTTTTTTTTTTGGGGGGGGGAGAAAGTCTAGTGAATGATGTATATGCAAGATATTCTTGCATATATACATCATAAACCAGGAAGTTTCAGTAATATGTGATAGCCTTTCCTTGGATGAAGATGTACCATATGTATGAGGCTTGAATTAATTTGTAGTTTGGACAGAGATGTACTTTGATGGATACAGGGAACTACATCAAAAATAATATATAGGTAAGAATAAACACTTGTATATTTCTATTCAGATCTCTTTCTGGAATGGCATATTTGTTCCCAAGAATTCTATACTGCTCCGAAAAAGCCAAGAATGATTGATAAGATGAAGCTTTAGGTGTTTGTCAATATCCCTTTTTTCAAAGTGAATTCATACAGAGAGAGGTATTCTTACGTAACAGCTGTTCTATAACATGCATTTGAGTTCCTAAATATTAGCCAATCTTTGCTTCTCTCTACATACCTCAAATTATTTGATTTAACCAAGATGATAGAAAAGTTGATCAATGCCTCTTTCAAACACACAGTGCTGTGATTTTTTATATAATTTTATGAGGGAGCTTCAGTCTTCCTTATCATATTAAACCCTCCCTTGAAAATTCCTGGTTATTATGTTGCTGAAGATACAACTATTCCCTAAAGTATATCTTTAAAAACTGAGTAAGTTTTAGTGCACTAGAAAATGAAGGGAGGTAAAATTCTTTTTGGAATCTATAGCTTAATGGCAAGTAATATGAGCAATGAGCGAATAAATCTATGTAAAATAAGATTCTGATCTAATATACTGCCATGGGAATCTTGATATTTCTATATTATAAAATGTGCTCTTCAGGTCAGTGGGTAAAAACTATGCATCTTAGATTGATCACTAGTGAATTCTAGCTTCTGTTAACCATATAAGCAGCTTACTGTAGTTTACATATAGCCACTTTTTCAATTATCTCTCTGGTCTAGTTCACACAAAGAGATGAGGTTGAAAATTTTTCTCAATGCCATTTGGATTGCAGAAGGGAGGAATCTTAACTGAATACTTTATCATTTAAAGCCATAGCTGCATGAGCTCCCTAAATACACACGTCTCCATATCAGAGAGTAAAATATTACAGTAGCCAAATCTTTTTATTAGCAGATTAAAGTTTGGATGTGCAAAATGTCTGTGCTCAGAGGTTTAGCACAAATGGATTTGTTTAGACTACCAGGGGATTCCAGAATTGTAGACTATGGCCTATTGGAAAAAAAAGAAATGAAAGAAATCAATAATAAATCTTTTCCAATACTGTTGCCAAGGAAGTTATCTACCACAGGATGTACCTCCTAAGTACAGATTAGTTGTGGCTCCTAAGACAAGCTTTCTGGTGTCTGCCTAGCTAATGGAAAAAGTGATACTGCTGGCAACTGTTGGTAGGCCACTGCTCCTTTTTCTTCCTAGCGTTTCTCCATAAGTGCAGGGTTCGCTTTTTACCGGTAGATCATGGGTTTTGAATTCACAGCGTCATTTTTCCGTCACGTGATATATCACTATGTTTTTTCCCTTCAAGGAGCTGGGGTGGGCATGGCCTGTGCGTGACACATCTGATCTACAGGCTGCCAGTTTAACACCCCTGCTCAAGATCAAGGAAGTGTTGATCTATTGGTTGAAACAGGAACTGATTGACTGGTTTTTCATCCAACTTGATGTCTTGAGCTAAGAGAACGTGACTAGCCCAAAGTTACCCGAATAGCTTTCATGCCTAAGGCCGATCTAGAACTCCCAGTCTTCTTGTTTCTAGCCTGCTTCTTAACCACAAAACCAAACTGGCTCTCAGTTGGTAGGCCACGTCAGCCATTGCCAATGATTAATCTAATGGAGATTCAGCAAAGAGTAAGGTAATCATTACCATTTCATATTGTATCTGTGCATAAGTATTATTTGCATAACTCTCTCTTTGGGAAAGGATAAATAAGTTAAGGACTCTTATTCATTATTAGGAAGGAGAAATGGTTAAGTCAGCAGCCGACTAGGCAGTTAAGATTCACAAACTGTATTCACACAAATTACTTCACCTTGCTTGACTAAATCAAGTATTAGTCAACCCAATTTTCTGTGCTTGAAGGACACAATGAACTCATCATACAGGTTATAGTCCTGAAACAAAACTGTGCTACAAACTGTTCAATCATATCTTGACCCGATATGTTTGGAAACCCAACCACAAAGTAGAGCAAGAAGTAGAGTGCAGAGAGAAATACTCATACTGTTGTAACTTCAGTGCTGTTATAATTTCAGACTTTTCTTGCCATAGTTGTTAAGTGAATCATTGAAGCTCTTAAGTTAGTAAGATGATTGTTAAGTGAATCTGGCTTCCCTATTCACTTGCTTGTCAGAAGGTGACAAAAGATGGCCCCATAAATATAAATCAGTTGCCAAACATACAAATTTTGATCACACGACCATGGGGATACGCCAACCGGGAATGGACTTCCAGTTTGCTTGTGGGGCCGTTTTTTACCCTCCGGAGGCTTCAGAGAAGCGTCCTGAAAGCTCCAGAGGGTAAAAAACCTCCCAACAGGCAAATTTCACAGAAATGCAAATGTAACCACTGACTTGCAACTGTTTAAAGATACCAATTTTTTCTTGGGATAACACGGGAACTGTATGCTATGTTCATCCTTCTGTATATTCTAGAGTAGAGCACCTTTTCTGAATTACTTTTGAAGTGCAGTAGAGAGCCCTTAGCTTAAACTAACAAAGTGATGGAACAAATAAAAGCAGTACTATTGTCAGTGTCCCAGTATCATCTAGAAGATGTGGATTATGTTTCCCAACTTCAGACCTTTTCAAAAAGGCATAAAGCAGCATCAATGGGGACTCTCAGTTATCCCAATATCTGTAGGTTAGGTAGCTGTGCCAATTATGGCCCTTCTAGGAAATTCGGACTTCTTTTGCTGAACAGCATTTTCTTTTCGAAGGTGGAGGAAGGTAAAAAAGACATTATGTAACCCTGTCATGATGTTATGCAATTAGGAAAAATTAATTGAGGAAGTGGAAGTAGCAGGAACATAGGCAGTAAAAGTGGAATTTTAAAGGAAACTCAAGTTGAGTGTAATTAAACACATTTAAAAAAAAAGGATTTTAATATACTTAGAACAAGGAATGAAAGAATACCACTAAAAGAAAAGCCAATGTAATACTACTGCAAGAAACTAACTCAAAGTAAGTGGGAATTCCCAAGAGGACACCACAGGAAGTTAAATAGAGCTAACATAAATTAATTTCCTTCCTGAAACGAGAAACCAGACCACAGTTCTTCACCAACACTATAAAGGTAAGGTAGAATCAGTCATTAAAATTCCACCAGTTAGTCAATCCAGGGTTCAGGGAATGAGATCCAGCAAAAGGTTTCAAAAGGCAACGAATCACAAAAATGAGCAAGGATATTCTCATCACCAGAAATACTCACTAAAAGTTATTTCAGCAAAACATGGATTTTCTGAGTAGACTTAAATATACCAGACCTCACATTCCCTATCCAGGTGTAGCTGAAGCTTTATGAAGCCTTGATTTTTCCAAACTCTTGCCTTTTAAAGTTTAATTTCCATTATTGTTGACATTAATTGGTGGTTAGTCTTTTGGTACCCTGGCCTTTGATTCTCTATTATATTATATATTCTTTGGACCTAGAACACCTTGCCTCTCATTCTAGATCCAAAATCTGAGAGATGGGTATTAGTGGGACCTGTATCTGGCATTCAAATCTAGTCGTAATACCAAATTCCTCACCCTGTGAGGAAGATTACATGTCTGGCTGGCCATGGCACTTGGGCAGTTAATCGCATGAAGCATCCTTTGTTTCTCTTAAATGCTGCTTGTTCAGTGTTGCAAGTTTTATATCTGTTCCTATTTGTATATCTGTTCCCATTTCTAACGACAGTACTGAATTTTTCCATTTGCTCTGACGGTTTACCGATTAATGATTACACCTTGAACATGTAGATTACAGGATCATGAAAAGGTCGCTAAAGAGGTGCTTGAAAATCTTTTTCTTTAATACACTTGTTTTCTTTCTTATTTCAGCATGGGACCCCATTTTGTAAAAGTTAATTCCTTGGACAGGGGGATTTGTTATTTTTTGTTATTTGTTATGCCTTTTCAGGCTCTGGATAAGGGAGCATCTCACCATTCCAGAAGGCGTAACAGAATTAGAAGCATAATCTCAATTTCCTAGGAACTTTTTCAGTTTGGCTCTTTTTACTCCTTTCTCCTGCAACTTATTTCTATCACATCAATTCCTTATGTGGAATGAAATAGAAAATGGAGGTCTGTGTTGTTGTTGGTAGGGATTTGAGGAGTGATGGCCTGGGAATAAAAATAGAATTGTGATTCTTTTTCAAGTTGGGTGGATTCTTTCAATTCTGAAAGTACAAGTTTTCTTGTAGGTCACTAAATACAATCATTTTCACTTGCTGCTGGAAAGATAATACCAATGATTTGGAAGAGGATATATTCAAGAAGGACATTGCCACTAAAACCTTTGTTATTATTCACTTATCTCTGGTGGCAAGGGCACTTATTAAAACTGCTCGAGAAAGAAGCAGATTTTTTCCTGGGATGGAAGGAGGAGGACTTAATTTCAAATCTAAGAAAAAAAAGGTGTCTGGAGAAGGAGGTATATTTTAACTCCGGTATGAATGACCTGGAAGAGCTAATGGGACTAGTGATCTCAGAATATCTCACCTAAGAGTATATTCTGCTAGTCTCTTTTCACATCATTGGAAACAGGAGTGATCTAAATCCTACTTTGACATCAAACTACTCTATAGATTAGAGGTGGGTTCCTGCCGGTTTGGACTGGTTCGCTAGAACCCTTAGCGGGAATTTCCCTCTGCTCGCCAAACCGACAGCGATGGCCGGCTGGACATGCCCTCGAATCAGTCCTCTGGCTTGAAATCCATCCACCGGAATGAAATTTACTCGAAAATAACCCTCTGCGCATGTGCAAAGCCTCTTGCACATGCACAGACAAGTTTAACCTGGGAGCAATGGGGGTGCGCACTTGAGTGTAGCAAGCGCATTGCATGCAAAACATGCACTTCTGGCGCAACCCTGAACCGGTAAGAAAGGTAAGTGGAACCCACCCCTGCTATAGATATGATATATATGGAAGAGAGCTAACCTCATAAGATGTGATGGAAATCTTTCTCATCCAACCCAGTCAGAATGCCGAAGGGATTAATTAGTCAATTTTGGTAAAGACTATTAAAGATTAAAAGAGTCATATATCTGCAGTAACCTGGGGCTATGAGTAGTTTGAAGCTAAATTAGAATCCAGGCTTCTTTTACTGAGCATTAGTTTGAATTGGGGAATTTTCTAAAGTTGCCATAATTCATCTGAAATAGAAGAAACAAAGGCCAGCCTGGCAAAGCATTTATGATAAATCTGAGCCATTCTGAGGAAAAGTTGGAAAATTAGTAACAGCAAATTTTCTCTCTTTCCACACATATGCGCACAAACACATATCCAAATATATAACTTGGCATAACAAGTTCAATAAGTAGCCAGCAGGAGTTCATCCCAACTCAGTGGCATGTAAGTTGCTTTCACAAATTCACTAGTATTTTTCCATGCATCTGTCCACGGACAAAAATGTCATTGGGTCAATGAGCAGGACACTCTCAAGCTGTAAATAAATAAAGAAATCAAGCCTAAACTAGTGCAGTTTTGATGTGGTAGAACGTAGTATGGAGTCGCAGGAGGGGCGGTCTCTTTCCCAGATGGCAAAGAAACAACATAGCTTGAAATGTCTGGAGGAGAGGAAGAGGGCAAGGACAGATCCTTCCTAGCAATCCATACAGTATAATTATAGCTATGCAGATAATTGCTTTAATCTGGCAAGATTCTGTCTGTGAGTGAACAACAATAAAACAACTAATCAGAAATAACCCGAATGTAGTTTTCTTGGCAAATTTTCTTGGCTTGCCATTTCCTGCTTCCTAGAGCTGAGGGAGCATGACTGGTCCCGGGTCACCCAGCTGGTTTTATGCCTAAAATGAAACTAGAACTCACACTCTCACAGTTGCTAGTCTGGTGCCTTAACCACTACATTATTCTGGCAATAAAGCAGCTTTACTTAGTATTTATTCATTAACGTTTCTACGACAGCCCAGTCCAGCAGGCTCTGAGAATCAGTATAAACTTAAAAAAAAAACAATATTCCTCTGAAGTCATTCCCTCCTGTTAAAATAACTTAAAGGAATGGAATTTTAATGAATGTTAAGAGTACCTCAAGCAGCTCATATTTTAAATTTATGGAGTGAACATTGGCTGTGCCAGAATGAAAGGATTTGCCAAAAAAATTGGCCAAAATTTGCCAATTTTCCAACAAAGATTTCCACAGTTTTCTTTAAATTATTCCAATTTCCCTGTAACATTTTCAAATGTTTCACTGGTGGAAGAAACTTATTGCTATTTTTCCTGAAGTCTTCTGATGACTCTAAGAACTTTCAATTACATACTCTATTTAAAAAACAAAACAATACATAGTTTTGCCTTAATTTCTTTGGCTTTTTCAGATGTTTCCTTGAATTTTGTTTTACAACTGACTCCCATAGAAACTTTCACGGCAATTTTTTTTATTAACTTTCATCCTTGTGGCAATAAAGAGATAAGTAAGGCCAATCCCCATCTCCAAAGTTACAGCAGATGGTAATCCAAGAATCAAGGAATCTTTTTGTCCATATGGTTTGAGAATAATACCCATGCTGATGTGTGAAATGCCAAAAAATCAGGAAAAATAAACCCCATACCCAGAAAAATAAAGCTTGTAAGCCAGACTGTTTCATACACTGGGGAAAAGAAAAGTAGATAATGCTTTGCCTTCTAACATCAGAGATGACTGAAATACTCATTGGGAATTCGCTACATCACAACTGAAAACTTCAATGCTGAAATTAATATAAGTCATTTACGAGTGGAATATTCCCCCAAGCATTGTGCTAGAGCATGGGTGTCAAACTCGCCACGTCATATTGCTGTTATGTGACGTTTTGCGATATTTTTCCTATTCGCGGAGCTGGGGTGGGTGTGGCCTGCGCATGACGTATCTGGCCTGTGGGCCGCCAATTTGACACCCCTGTAGAGAATACTGTTAATTATCTAAGACAGGGGTGTCAAACTCAGTGTCACGTGATATATTGGGACTTTCCCCCCCCTTTGCTAAACCAGGCGGTGGCAGAGCCAGCACATGAAGCATCCAGTCCGTGGGCCGCGAGTTTGACACCCCTGATCTCATAGATAAACTGTAGAAATAAAGAACTTGTAGTTCTCCAAATGTCATTGAAGAACTCCACCAACCTGACAATTCGCTTAGGGCAAGGCAAAGATTACTTTTGAAACAACTGCTTTCTTTAAAAAAAAAAAATATTCATGGAAGACTATTGTTCAAGGAAAATATTAAACTACAGGTCAAATCTTGTGGGATGCGGGTGAGTTTTTAGAAAGGGAAATAGGATTCTGTAGGTATCATGTAAAGATCTTGTGGGCGCTGTGTTTCTAATCTTTGAACTCAGTCCTGCTCAGAGACTTTAGAAATCTCCTTGAAATGTTTGTAAAGTCAAGAAATTCTGCAAGGTGGAATGTCAGCTTTTCAGATTTATTTATTTATTTATTTCTGCTGAAGACAAAATCAGTTACACAAGACATAAAGATCGGTTTCTGGAGAAAAGAGAATTCTTTCAGTTTAAAATTGGACTGCGTGTGAGAGCCTGCGGTGGGAAACCTTGCTGAGACAAGCTCCTATTTCAGCCTGCTAACATGAAGCCATTTCTACAGTGTGTTTCTTTGTCTGCTTTATACCCTCATGTGTTCTTCCTTCCTTTCCACGTGTACAAATATTTTGTGTTGAATGTGCTGAAAAAAACTCAAGGTAACATTGCTATCATACGGCTGAGTTCAGAGTGAGAATAAAGTGCAAGCTGATAGTTTGCACTGAAACAATTAATGGGATTCATACACAGATGCTCGGTGGGTTCTTAAACAGGGGGAAGTATCAACGAAATAATGTTAGAACTAGGCACAGTATGACTGTGACCTACTAAATAAAAGTGACTTACAAGAGCCATAGGGGCGCAGTGGTTAGAATGCAGTATCGCAGGCTACTTCTGCTGCCTGCCGGCTGCCTGCAGTTTGGCAGTTTGATTCTCACTGGCTCAAGGTTGACTCAGCCTTCCATCCTTCCGAGGTCGGTAAAATGAGGACCAGATTATTGGGGGGAAATATGCTGATTCTGTAAATGTCTTAGAGAGTGGCTATAAAGCACTGTGAAGTGGTATAGAAGTCTAAGTGCTATTGGTATTTGGTGACAAGAGAAGGAATTAAGAATGTGATAGAGAAAGGAGAATTTGAGCCCTGTGCCACTTTGTCGAGGCTTAATCTAAATTCTAGGTTGGGTCCTGGCACTGATCACTTGAAAAGGGAGGATAACCTTCTTTGTTCTTAGATATCTTGATTCACAATCTCTGTATCTCTTACACTCGTCTAAATGCCTACCACAATGATGGTGAAACTTTTGGGTTTGGCATATCAAAAATTTGGAAATGCCTAACTTGACTCTGCTGGAATGTCACCCCTCCAAACACCCCCCCAAGCTATTTTATATTGCCCCCTTCCCTTGACATCTAGGCCACCCTGAACAGTGGTCATTGGCAGTAGCACCAAGGCAGGGCCTGAAGTAGATGCTTAGGCCTTGACTTCAGCCCTAGCACCACCACTGCCACTCAATAAGCTCACTTTGCTACTGTTTCAGTATGTTGATAATTTAAACGAAACAACCATTATTATTATTTTTTCTGAAACAAATGGAAAATGGGCAAAAAGGATCAGTGTGCAAGGATCAGACTATGGAATGTAACTGGTAGACAACAACGGTAGACCAGCAGTAAGAATTTCTGATTTGGAAATAAGAATGATTAAAGACAAATATGGATGACTGCTAGATGGCAGCAAGGGAACAGAAAATAAACTAACTCTGCCATCTGATGGCCAACTTTTTTTTTTTGCAATTAAGTCCCACCAATCATTCTAGCAAAAAGCTTATCTAATTACAATAAAGGTAAAACATCCTGTCTATCTGTCTGTTTTCCACCTTTATTAGTTTTATAAATAACTCAAGAGGCAGCAAAAATTCCTAATGCTCTTTCCTCCTATTTTGCCCACACCAACAACCCTGCGAGGTGAGTTCAACTAAGAGTGACAGGTCCAAGACACACAGATGCCTTATGGCAGGACTAAAACTCAGTCTCATTCCCCTTTAGAGTTTATGTATGTCTTCCAGGGTGGATAAAAACGATGATTTTATTATTATTATTTTAATCGGATTTTTAAATTTTAAATCAAAATCTTTTGATTTAAATAAGATTTTTTTTCTTTTTATCAAATTTATTTTAATAAAATGCTTCTGGAGTAAAAACCTATCTAAAGATAGTTTTCTATTTAAGATACATTAATAATTTAGTTTATTCAGCATGAAATGGAG
>JANHFT010000944.1:259887-281849 GCA_032467955.1 Pseudoxenodon macrops | reverse complement strand
GTCCGTGTTCTTTTAGTTTTTGTAGAGAAGAGGTTCTCCTCCTAACCCACATCATAGCCTCTTAGATATTTGTAAACAACTATCTTTCCTTGGCCTACACAATCTGTAAAACATATTGTGCAAGGTTGCCCACGACATGCATTCTCTGGTTCTCTAGAAGTTCTTCACAAAGCAATGTCAGAAGCCATCGCCTGGAGAACTAAATTGGACATCCAATTATGAAGCTGTCCTACCGCCACAGTAGTTTTGTAGAGAATTACGTGGATTGTGTGTTTTATGTTTCCCTCTCTTTGTCATTCTCGCATCATATATTAAATAAATAAAGAAGGACAACTGAAAACCCTTAGTCTTGAACTTACCTGGCTTCAGACCTTTCAACTACTTCTGAACAAGGTTATCTACTAGGATCTGGTTTGTATGGTAGTATTGTATCGTATAGTATGGACACTTTTTAAAATTATCTGTGATGCTAGATGGGTTCTCAGTTTTGTTTTTGCCTCACCTTTTGAAGGATTTGACAACTTTAGTCCTGAAATGTGACAATATGCCATTTGGCCTCACAGACCAGCTGAGATTATTTGTTTGTTTGTTTGTTTATCAATTTATCAGATTTGTGTGCCTCCCACCTCAATCTAGAGGTGACTCTGGGCAGCTAATATTTTCCTAAATAACAATAACATCAGTGATGCCCATTACTTAATCCTGATGGGACTCATACCAAGCACTTCAGAAACATTTTTTTCTGTAGTTGAGGATTCTTTGTTTGCTTGAATAATGTATTCTAAATTTCAACCATCTGTTATAAGCTGAGCCAATTAGCAATAGCACTTAGACGTATATACCGCTTCACAGTGCTTCACAGCCCTCTCTAAGCGGTTTACAGAATCAGCATATTGGCCCCCAACAATCTGGCTCCTCGTTTTACCCATCTTGGAAGGATGAAAGGCTGAGTCAAATCTTGAGCCTGGGTGAGATTTGTATTGCCAAATTGCAGGCAGCCGGCAGTCAGCAGAAGTTGCCTGCAGTACTGCATTCTAACCACTGTGCCACCATGGCTCTTACAAAAATACTGTGTGGTGAAAAAACTAAACCAAACTAAAGCTGGCCATAACCATCAATATACAGTACCCAAAATGTTTCTACATAACATCCTGAAAGTTGACTCAACTGTATAATAATTATGTGTAGAATTTAGGAATGCTTTTTTATAAATTGCAGGGAAACCAAACTCCTAGGGAACGAGGAGTCTTATGCAACTTGACAATAGCACACTTAGTGGTTGCCAGATTCAAGAAGAATTGGGCCATTAATGCTGTTCTACTGGGGGTAAGAGAGGCATTGTTAAAAGCAACAACTATTTCATGTGCAGGGTCCCAGGAATAGTTCAATGTCAGGCTAAAAAAAAAAATTATCTTCACACAACAAGCTAAACAACAAACAAACAAACCTCCCTTCTACGTTTTTGCTAAAACAAATTGCTAATTTGGAAAAGGGGGAAATTGACATAATTGGAGTAGACAATGCTTTAAAGAATAGAAAGGGAAAAAGGAAACAACTTCACAAACCATTTTCAAGAGGAAAATGAAGCGAACGCAGCCCCAATGACAACCTGCTTTCCTTCTTGCTTTGGAAATACCGGGACATGTGGAGACATTAAGGCTCCGTCACTGGGGAAACGTATGGCATTATAGACTGTGCCAGATCCTTCTGCTTCCAAACAGATACATCCTATCACCACCTCATAGGCTTTTCAGAAACAGATGCATTCCAAGGAATGCAAGGAATTCATTACAAATATGTGCCTGCCGTCAACTTGTCCAGCCTAATATCTTACCAGATACATATATGCACTCAAGCATCGATTAAAGGAAAACAGTCCAACATTAAAATTATATGCACTGCTGTCCTCCACTGAAGTTGCAATTGAAATGTCTTTATTATGGTATTTGACCAGCATTACAGATAAGAGAAAGAAAATAGACTGCTGCAGCAAACCCATTATCGTAGCAAGAAATTATCATAAAATAATAGAATGACAGGTCCAAGATAAATTTTGACACCCCTGTATGGTTTGATAAAGGCAACTTGGAATATGATTGAAGTGGTAACATCCCCTTTAAAAAATGTGAATATAACATTTCTGAGTATGACCCTCAAATTTGGTAATAACCGGGGAGAGCAAAGCTTTTCTTGGTTTCTTATATGAACATTGGTTTTCATATAAGGAACACCATAAGAAGATAGGGACTCAATTAAAACATTCTTCACCTTATGAAAGAGGAGTGATGCTATTTGTTTCCTAAAGACAAAAGGGTGGGGTGACTTCAGAAATTAAGCTCTTAATTAATGAAGGATTCTATCTCTTGTGGTTCAGTTAGATGAGTCAGAGGAGATAGAGGGCTGTGGAAGGGCTCTAAGGAGCAGGAGGTCTCAGAGACAGATGCAGAGCAGGGCCCATCTACTCATGCTCAGGTGGAGAGACAGCTGTTTTTGGGGCCTGAGCTGAGTGAGGGGGAGGATCAGCTGGGGCCTGCCCCAGATTGCGTATGCGTAGAGAAGTGGAGATGGGAGAGCAACGCAGGACCTTTCCTATCTAGGAAAAGAAGGAGATGCTAACAAGCCCCTCCCTTGCTGGGATATAAGGAGGAGGGGTGTGGGAGGCGCAGTTGTCGGAGTCAAGCATTCAGGTTCCAGAAGAGTGCCCTCTGGTGGATTCCTTGCCAGGATTTCCTTGCCAGTATCCAGGTTGGTCAGGACTCTTTGTGTTGGGATTGACATGCTAACTGAGGCTCCCTTCGGGGAACTCAGAAACTGCTACGGTTTGTGAATCACCTAAGGATGTGTGACCTGGAGTTTTGTCAGTGAATGCTGTGAATTCCTGTCTTTCTAAATAAAAAGGGGTATCTCCTCACGAATAGGCAGTTGAGTGGAACTCGTGAAGGCTGGGTCAGAACACTACCTGGAAGACTGTTTTAAAAAATGAAAAAAGGACTATATGACTTTGTAGGCAATGGCCAGGACAGTGAATTGAAAGTCTACTAGCTACCATTATAGGTCCTGAATGATAGGTGTCATTCTGCTGAACTGGCTGGCATTAGTCAACAACCGGGTAGCTGGTTTCCATGCCAATTGCAGCTTATGGGTTTCCATTAGAGGTATTTCCCTTTTCCTCTCAAATTACAGTAGTTTAAACGAGAGGTGACAAAGACGTGATCTTCAAGTGCTTTTCAAATCTCTCCTGGTACACGGCACATCTTCCAGCAGGAGCTATGACATCTGGAGAACCCTCCCTGCCCAGCTTTTCCATCAGCACTTTCAGGGAAAATACAGTTCCATTTGGAGCAATCGGTGGCACAGTGGTTGCAACACGGTGGCACAGTGGTTAGAGTGCAGTACTGCAGGCTACTTCTCCTGCCTGCTGTCTGCCTGCAATTTGGCACTTCAAATCTCACCAGGCTCAAGGTTGACTCAGTCTTCCATCCTTCCTAGGTGGGTAAAATGAGGACCCAGATTGTTGGGGGCAATATGACAACTCTGTAAACTGCTTAGAGAGGGCTGTAAAGCGGTATCATAAGTCTAAGTGCTATTGCTATTATTCCACATGCCTATGCATACAAATCTAGTCTATTAATAGTCAGCACTAAATTGGTGCTAGGTAAGAGTTAACAGGATTGAAAAGGGGTTGGACCTGCTCTGCTTGTGGGAATGTAAGGACCAGACTCATTTCTCTTTGGCTCTAAGCCCCAGGCTGTGCCTCTCCTTCTCCTATACTTACAGATATATTTGCTATCAATACTAGATTTATAATGATCTTTATATAACAACTCTATCAATGTTTCTTATTTCATATTTACTTTCATTTTATCATTGTGCTTATTTGGAATATGTTGGTTCTGAAGCCATCACTCCATCTTGCAGGAGAGATTATACAAGTGAGGGTGTGAAATTGGTTGTCCCCATGTAATTTCTTTCTCCACTTATGTTCTGCCTACTTATGTGTTTTTATCCATTATTGCTCTGATTTCACATACTTTGGGTAATAACTCCATCGCCCAGGAGATAGTAACGATGGGAAAGGAATCCAGTCTTTAGGATTATCTTCCTAGGCTAACCTATAAGCAGGTTGCCAAAATAATAAACTCATGTATACTGGATGTAGAACGACAAACTAGTTTCACTTCCTAACCTAAACATCTTCTCTTATGTGCAAACCAGCAGGCTTCCTGAACCGTACAACAATACCTAAATTTAGAAACTTTCTCACTCTTCTGCTGTGATGCTCTACTTCTTTGCTTGAAAGAGAAATTCAGAAGAGTCTCTTATAATAACCAATTATTTCTTTATGACTTGAATAGAGTAGAATAAAGTAGAATCCCGAAACCATATTTCATTATTCTGCCTCTTCTCCATAGAAATTAAGATCAGGTACACTGTACCTCTTTTAATGGACTTTCCACAATGTACGAACTTTTTTTTAATACTCAACTATTGCAAGCTGATCTGTACAAATTTATACCTCTGGCAGTGGACAAATTCTGCGTTGCTATCTTTAAGACAAAAAGCCAAATTCTGATCTATTAGGAAAAAATATCTTGCCCCTGGATAAAAAAATTCTAGCCCCTTCCTATTTTTCACTTTTCTTTTAGTTGACTTTTAAAAAAATCACAAAGAAAACATTTTTGTCTTCTGTTTTTCTTTCTCTATTTTAGTACATGACAGTAAAAAGTGCCATTTTCATTTTAATATTATAAGATCCTTGAAGTCAGTTTGTTGTGGAATTTCCTCACTTCTGACTCAATGTTTGAGTGAGATTTTTAGCACTTGCCTATCCGTTGCATGTTGTGTGACTTGAAGATTTTCTGCATCTGGGTTTGCAGGTTTCACCCTTCATATCCATAGAGCATTGGTGAAATGACCATGGTGTTGAAGATGTTTCATCTCGTCTTGAGGTTCCCATCTTTTCATACATCGAGGGTTAATTTTTCCATTGCTTAGGATGCCATTTTAGTTGTCAACTTTGGCATTCCTATATTCTACTATTAGTG
Source organism: Pseudoxenodon macrops (assembly GCA_032467955.1). NCBI lineage: Eukaryota > Metazoa > Chordata > Lepidosauria > Squamata > Pseudoxenodontidae > Pseudoxenodon > Pseudoxenodon macrops. The sequence continues at coordinate 276,804 of JANHFT010000944.1, read as the reverse complement.
AGTTGTCTTTTTCGGAGACCTGATTACAAGCTGTTGCAATCCTTATTAGACCTGTTTTAATCTATTGTTGCAGCATTGATTCTATCCCTGTGGTTTGTTTCAGATTCAAATGAGAACGTTCTATCCTCTCTCTCTCTCTCTCTCCATTCCATATTTTTTACGATTTTCTTCTCTCAGCATAAGATAGTTGTCTGATATGAATTGACCCACTCCCTTTTATTTGACTTTGCTGATAAACCAGAATGTCAACGTTCAAAGACAATAGCGATTATATTTTCGTTCATGGTTGCCTTATCAAGAAGCTGCATGCTCTTTCAACTTTAATCTGATCACAGCATGAGCAGAGATAGTGGTTGTATTTGTCTTCTGTTTTTCTCAATAGTTTACATTCTGAGCTAAAAGACAAATTCCAGTATCATGTGGACATTCTCTTGTTTCTTAATGCCCATTTGTCTTTCTTTCTATATTCTCTCCAGTGGGATTATGTTTAGGGTCTACGGTTTATGACTGGCCTATCATACAGGATCTTTTGAGCATGTAACCTTTCCAGCTGGCTTTTGATATGCATAGTTAATGGAGGAAGCCAGATTTGCTTAAAAACTGCATGGTTCACTTAATAACTGTGACAAAAAGATTGTAAAATAGAATGCAACTCACTTAGCAACTGTCTTGCTTAGCAATGGAAATTTTGGGCTCCATTGTGATTGTAAGTCAAGAACTACCTGCAATTGGGATCTGCAAATCCCTACAACTCTGTTGGTTTTCAGCAGTGTTAGAATAAAACTGAGGAAACCTACATTCAAACTAACCCAGAATGAAAGTTATACCGTAGAGTAATATCAATCTGTCCCCTTTTCTTTGTTCATTCGTTCATCTTATTGTATTTTAAACATCGTTCCTTTCCTCCTTTTTGCTTTGTGCTTTTGCAAGATTCACATTACATTCTGCTATAATACAATCTGCTGTTTCATAATTCTTTTTGTTGAAATTTTCAAATGTGAGTCAACATCTTAAGATGCAATAAAATCTCATTTGACATGCATCTTCTTCACAGCCCCCTCAAAGTGAATTTTTAGCCAGAAATCATACTTTTTTTAATGGAGAAACCAAGATATACGTACATGCTCAAGGAATAATGATGGCTTACAAAACAGCAACTCATATATTAAAAAAGAAACCATTCTCACCTGTAGAAGTATGAACACCCTCTGACTGTGTTGTGAGTGAAATGTTCCTGAGTCTTCTCATTTCCAAAGTCCTCTAGTGGATCTGACCAGAGGATGTCACACATAGGTCCATATGCAGGTGGTTCCTTGAATCGATCTAACTGAGAGAAAGAGAACATAAAGAGAAAGGCTAAGAGCATGTTTGGATCAGAAGAACCAAAGCAACTTTTGACTAGAATTATATTAGCATTTGTGCTGTCATCTTGAATTTATACATCTCTATCTAAATTAACTACAACTGAGTTTTAAAGCCACAAGAAAGTGGTTGTAATAATATAGCTGTACAATGTTGTAGGGATTCATGATGCTGTAAATTTGATGCATTATATATAGAAAGTACCTCACTAAGATGTCATTGGTGAAGTTGACACAAATCTTTGGGGGCTTATATAGTACAGTTTTTATGTACTACAGATATTAACCTCACAACATTACAGTATTCTCTACATGCAAAATTTTGAAGGAAAGCAACAAATTACAAAAAGAAATGTTAACGATATTCATACTGAATTGAATATTTAGAGATAATGCTTTCTTGACAAAAGGATAGGGAGTCCTACTACAAAAACATCATGACAAAATGTCACAGTCATACTACAATTAAAACAAACAAACATATGAATTAGAGTACTACCTGCAACTGTTGACATATCAGCCTGTCAGTAAGTATACAGCAGCACCTACACACAACACCACAGTCACCTAGCCATATGCTGCCTCATCCCGTTAAAAATAACATATTTGGAAAAACCCTTGGGGAACAACATGTCACACACAATGTAAATTGTTCCATGTATTAAAATCCTTTGAATTTCTATGTCCAGGATACTGTAATGAACAGTCCAACATAACCAGAATTTTCCAAAGCTCAAATGGATTCATGTATTTTAACCACTACTTTTACTTCAGTTTTTATACCCTCTGTTAAGGGTCTGTTAAGGAGTTTATACCAACCAGTAGAATTGAAATAATCCATAAAATAGTAATTATCATAATATACCAGTAATCTAATTCATCATCATTTGCAGCAGATAATTCGTGATTCAACTGCAAATGCTCTCATAAAGACCCATCTGTTTCCAACTGTTCCAAATACAAATAGGGAGGGACAGAATTGTTCCATACCAAGTTACTCCATACCAAGGGGCCAACAGTGAGATTTCTGTCTGACATTTCCTTAATGGTGGGACTCTCATTAAGCCTTTCCTTCCAAATCTCACTAGACAAGACAGATGCAATCCAGAAAAAGTACTTTGAGAATATAGGTCTATGCTACCTCAGATTTTCACCTGGATGATCCACCTACATAAAAGCTTTTTAACAGCAGGATGAAAAGGGCTAACATTATGCCTGAGGATACACCTTTTCTCCCCATGACTGCCACTGGCCATTCAGACAGAAGTGATTCTCAATTCATGCAGATGGCTGAGAAGGCTTCATGGTGGATGGGATTGAAGTCCAACAAGACCAGGAGGACTAATTTCCCTATCCTGCTCCTATCAAAGGTCACATACGAGAGTAACCAATGTACTTTCCGTCCCATCCAGGCCCTATTTAAGGCTAAATTCGGACTGATACTTAAATCACTTTGACATAAAATGAAACAATTAATTGTTATAAACCACTGACATCAATAAAATATTTCTAAACCACAAACAGTTTTATTCAGCCTGAAAAATAAGCACTTAATACTAAAAAAATAATAAATCAAAGAAGGCAGCCTCAATACCATTTAAATTTTGTTATGAGTTAAACAATGGGAACAACAATAACAACAAAGTAAAGTGCTGCAATTTATTTTAGGCAATTTCTGTGATTTTTAAAGGCCAATTAAGACATGATCGCCAAAAAGGTACTTCTCATTTTGAATGAACCCCCATCTAGAGTATATGATGAAATTGTGAACTTTTTCACATAGTGTCAGAGCTGGATAGAACACTGAAAAATCAACATTAAGCCAGACCTCGCCACTTTGCAGCCATATTGACTGAGAAATTTGGACACTGCATTGCAAATTCTTCTTGGAGAATGTGGCATTTCTATTTCATAACTTATTTCCACATAGCCTTTCTATTATTTTATTGATCAGGGGAAAGTATAGAGGAAATCAATTCCATCAACGGAATAACTCCCTAGGTACATATTAATAATAAAGCTCTTTAATTCTATTTAAACCAGAACAACATTTATTCACTGATGACTTGATATAAATAAAATCAGATCTGCTTGGCTTAAACAACATAATGAAGAAATATTTTGTATAAAGAGGGCATCCCCTTGCTGAATGAAATTATGAAATTATTCTCAGCTTCCTCTCCCATTTAAATCCTTTGCGACTGCTGAGGTTGATGGCAGCTTTTATCTTTTATGCACTTTGCTTTTGGATCTGGGCTGACAGAGGAGATAAAGTTGACACATCCAAATCAAATAATTGGGAAACTTTAAGTTACACATCTTCAATTACATATTTCATTCCCAGCTTTTAAGACTACTGATGTGATGGAACAGCATGATTTTAATGCTCCAAATTCCATGGTAAAAATGGAAGAGTTTTCAAAAGAATAAATAATTGCTAAAAGACAAAAAGGCCATTGTCTGTAACTCTTAAAATGATTTGTAATAAACCTTGAAACCGGTTAAAGTGTAGTATAAAGTATACTCTTATTAAGTATACTTCATTGATTCCTTGCCGCAATCTACCATTTAGGCTGTGATAATATTACTTATGGGGAAAAACCCTGAACGTTTAATGCAGAATCTAAAATGACATGGCATTCCTTTTAGTAATCTATGTCAACTGGATATGCTAAATTACATCTTAATATAATAGGTCGTTAGAAACCCGTTTAGCAATAAACATTTTTACCCTGATCCAGAACAGGCATCCCAGTTGTATACAAGGAGTATTTTGGATACTTGCTCTCCAAACTTACTTTTCTGATGTCATCTAGAGTATTGATCTCAGGAGACAAGCCACCATGCACACATAGGAACTGTTGGTTCATCAGAGCAGCCAAGGGAAGGCAGTCGAAGGCATCCATGCAGGCATCATACACACGTTCTGAATACTTTATTTTACCTTTTGTAATGATAAAAGGGATTTTAAAAAAATGGAAATAAAGAAATGGAAACAGAAAGCTGGCCAAGAATGCTGGTTGTTGCTATCTACAGATATCAGCTTTGTTGTGATATTAGTATTAGCAAAGAGTCAATCTTATGACAATGACTGTCAACATGAATAAAATAATTGAAAGCTTTTCTGTACAGGTAGTCCTCAATTTACAACCACAATTGAGCCCAGAATTTCTGTTAGCAAGTGAAACAGTAGTTAAGTGAGTTTTGCCCCATTTTATGACCTTTCTTGCCATGGTTGTTAAAATTAGTAACACCTCTGTCAAGCGAATTTTGACTTTGCTCGTCAGAAGGTTGAAAAAGGTGATCATATGATCTTGGGATGCTGCAATTTTCATAAATATCAGTCAGTTGCCAAGCATCTTAATTTTGATCACATGCCTACGGGCATGCTGCAACAGTGCAAGTGTGAAAAATGGTCCTTGTGTCACTTTTTTCAGGTGTAACTTTGAACAGTCATTAAATGAAGTGTTGCGATTTGAGAAGTATCTGTATACGCAAAATTTCATCTCAGTGTACATGAATTTAATGTGTTCCTTGATGTCCTTCGGGAATCAAATGGAATATGTGTCATTCATGTGAACGACTTGTCGTTCCTTTTGGTGACTTCATTGGGATAACATCTTTGACTTGGGTTGAACATGATTTGTAGCTCAATTATAGATTTTATTCATTTTATCTTTAGCTATGGTGCATTTTCTGCTTGCCAGTTAATTTTCATAAATTTTCAGCTTTTTAATAAATTTTGTTGAGTTACTTTTAGTATTATTTTGCAAAAACATAATAAATTAACGTATTTTTCGGAATATAAGATGCATCCTTTTTCTTCCTAACAGGGGGTGGAAATGTTGGTGTGTCTTATAAATGGAATACAGCAATTTTGGCCTCTTGAAGCCCCGCCCCTGCATCCCATTTTTGCAAAAAAAAAATAAAAAATGGGGGAAGGCAAAAACTCCCCCATTTTTATGAAAAACCTTTTTCATAAAAATGGCCAGTTTTTCACAAAAACGGGGATGTTTTTGCTTTCTCCCAGCCCTCAGAAACAGTCTGCAGGCTTCCCAAGCCATCTGCATGCTCCATTTTTTGCAAACAGAAACGTTTCTGAGCAAAAGCTCCCCTATTTTTGCGAAAAACGGGCCATTTTTCACAAAAACAGGAGCATGTTTGCCTTCCCCCAGTCCTCAGAAACAGTTTGCAGGTCTTCCAAACCCTCTGTGCACCCCGTTTTTGCGCAAAAAACAGGTGAAAAATGGCTACATTTTTTGAAAAAAAAACCAGGGTGCACAGACGGTTTAGGAGGCCTACAGATTGTTCCTGGGGCAAGGGAGGACAAAAACTTTTTTTTCTTTCTTACCAATTTGAAATCTTGGTGCGTCTTATATACCGGTGCGTCTTATAGTCCAAAAAATATGGTAAATTTAAATGTATGTAGTAATAACAATTAATTTCTTCCACTATAAATAAGTCTTAAAATGTGTTAAAAGCTCCCACTAAAGGCAATTAATATTTTTTTACTCAATGCAAAAGTTTCTTTCCAAAAACTAAATTTCTTTCCATATACCATTAAACATTTTCCATGCTATTTAAGGATAGGTCAGTTTCCAAAATCTCCCCTCTGCGTTCCCTTAATTATCTACACAATCATAGCTATAAATAAATGAGATCATAAAATTAATCTGAAATGCTAATTTATAAATATGCATAGTAAAGACACAATAAATTTGGATACAGTGAAGTAAATTAATAGACCTTTCATTCTCTGCTCGTAAACTAAATACCACTCTACATATTTCCATAGGTCACAGCTCCCCTAAACTGACCACACCAGATTGTGATGCAACTATTAAATGAGAAAGCAATGAGAAGCAAATAGGAAAAAAGGAGGTAAAAAACAGTGAGGATTACTCTTTAATGTTCTTTTCTTCAATTTTGGAGAGAACTACAATTTATGGCACCCTTTCAATATTTATTAATTTCTATGATTGCAGTCCCTGTTCTTTTATTTGAGATCAATGAAACTAAAATATAACTGCTGTCCCATTGGTAATAATTTTTTTTAACTGCAGATGTATGCAAGCTTAATTTCAGTTTAGGCTATTTTATGGATGAATTTGAATAATGGTGGAAATAAGAACAATTTGCTTTCAGAAACTCCATCCCTGTTTGCACTCCACCACCGGATAACATAAAAGAAACATTTCTGAAACTTTGAGAACATGGAAAACCAGGAATTTATATTGTGCCAGAGGAATATGGAGCGTTAATTCAGTCAAAGTAAACTCACCCCAAATCTTGATACCATTTTAAGAAGTAAAATCATATTTGAAGATCAAGGAATGAATGTTTTTAGATGGCAACTATCCATGAGCGTTTTTGAAAAATCTAAAAGCATGTTTTAAAAATGGTATTTAGTTTACTTGTTTTATTCCTGAATGAGATTTTTAACACTCTCTCAAAAAAGGAACAGAATCAAAAGAAGACATTCTGAGTCATACTTACATTCTTGTTTAAATGTGAAATACTCTGTTAAATGTCTACATTCATGATTCCCACGCAGTAAAAACAGTGTTTTGGGATAAAGAATTTTCAAGGCCCACAAATAAAGCACACACTGAAAAGAGAAAAAAAGGTAGAAAGGTGATCAAAAATGAACATTCAAATTTGCTTTATACAGAATACATATGAAATATTAAATTAATCATTGTCTGGTCACATTTAGAGGCTTTTCTAGGCTTTTAGATATTATGCACTTGTTCTAATTTGCCTCAGCAAAGTCCAATACCTCATGAATTTTTAATACATTTACTAGTGGTAGACAAGCCATAATTCTTTCAGAAATGTTGTTTTCATACTAGGAAAAATGATTGAACTTGGCAATGCTATATCCATATACAAAGATCAATTCAGTTGGCAGGAATGCCATTCACCCAGAAGAAGGGAACAAATACTCTTCCTCACAAGAATTACATTCTTTGTTTAATGAAACAGACAAACTTTCTACTTTCATGACTAAAAGCCAAGTTTTCTTTGTCATTAGCTTGCATTGCCTCCTAGGCAGGTGAGAATTTGACCCTTTGATCTAACTGCTTTGATAAGCTTATAGGAATTGCCATACACTAAATAAATAAGAAAATAGTTAATAGGAAAAATAAATTACTTTGGGAATTTCCTCTATTTATTTCAGCTTATTGAAATTAGGGAGAACCTGGATTTTCAGTTTTCTTAAAGATTTACAGCTAGTTCATTTTCAGAGGGATAAACAGAATGGGTTTCTGTGTTTGGGTAGGCTGGGTCATATCTACTATGGAAATCTTACAATATTAAATGGAGCTTAAACAAATAGCAAAGCTTAATCCAAGAGAAGGGCACATTTCAATTAAAAAGAAAAAAATGTGACACTTTTGAAATAATTTCCTTGTAAAAACTTTAAAACAAATCTGTTATTATTTATCTGGCTACTTGAGAATGTGGACAAATACCTCCCATAAGCTGATAGATGACGCTTGTTAACACTTCTTTCAACAGTTATGTCAAGTTTTAGAGAAATTTCAACAAATAATGAAAATATCCAGAAATGCAATATTTTACACATTTTTGCAAATGCAAAAATGCTAACAAGAAAAGTTTGGAATTTTGTAAAGCAACTTCTTAATTTTGAAGAAGAGCGAACATAATTTTAAAGCAATACTAACTATTATGCAAAGCTAATAATTGTTACACAAAATACCTGATGTAAGTTCAGAGGGAAGATCAGGTTCTAACATACTATTCTACAAAACATACTATTCTACAAAACTATTCAATACCACCGACAATACTACTACAAAAAGACCTTGACTATGTATGAGAATTATCCAACAATTGGCAACTCCAAATCTCATCTAACAATTGCTCTGCTTTACACATTGGCAAAAAAAATCAGAACACAAAATATAAGCTGGCCAAATACGACTTCGTAGATGACACTCACTCTGTCACGTCCTTAGAGTGATTTAAGTGCCAGAGCCCACTGTAACAGCATTGCCAAAAAGGCATTAAGAGTTGTTAACCTAATCTTGCATAGCTTCTTCTCTGGTAATATTGAACTGCAAACCAGGGCATACAAAACTTTTGCTAGACCAATCCTTTAATACAGCTCATCTGTCTGGAACCTGCATTGCATAACAGACATTAATACAATCAAGTGAGTCCAGGGATATTTCACAAGAAGAGTCCTCCACTCCTCTGCTCGCAACAAAATACCTTATACCACCAGACTTAAATTTTAGGCTTAGACAACTTAGAACTCTGCCGTCTTCAATACGACCTAAGTGTAGCACATACAATTATCTGCTACAATGTTCTACCTGTCAACGAATACTTCAGCTTCAATCACAACAAAACACAACCATACAATAGATAGACTGTCTACCGTTGATCTCACCCCATTCCTAAGAGGTCAGTAAGAGGTGTGCATAAGTGCCCCAGTGTGCCTACTGTCCCTGTCCTAATGTCCTAATGTCCCCATGTATCGTAACCATCTCATGTACTCATAACCATGCTTACACATCTTACGTATTCACAATCATGTCTATAATCATATATATACCCTTGACAAAATAAATAAATAAATAAAATAAATAGATACAAACTTATGGTTAACTGCTCCAAACGATTGCATAAAATACAATTTCAGTAAAAGAATTGCCAGTGCCTGGAATGCACTACCTGACTCTGTGGTTTCTTCCTCAAAACTTTAACCTTAGACTGTCTTCTGTTGACCTCACCCCATTCCTAAGAGGTTCTTAAGGGGCATGCATAAGTGCACCAATGTGCCTACCATCCCTATCCTAATATTCCCTTTATTCGTATCCATTTCTTGTATTCATAATCATGTTTATATTTATATATGTTATTTAATACCTGCTTGACAAAATAAATAAATAAATAAATAAATAAATAAATAAATAAATAAATAAATAAATAAATAAATAAATAAATAAATAAATAAAATAAGAACATCAACCGTAGCCTACCAGTAGTGAAGACCCTGTAGAAGATGATGGAACATCTGTTTGTGCAAATCTTATATGGCATTTGCATTACTCTGAATACATATGAACCAATCATTCTTAATTTCATACTGTGAAACTCTGCAAAAACACAGAGATGTGTTTGAAAGCTTGGGAGTCAAGGAAATTTGTGAAAGAACACTGGCCCAATGTCAGTAGCATTTCTGGGGTTAATGTCTCCCGAATACTATTTCCAATAAATTACTGTTCCTGTATACTATTCACACTCAATTTCATTCTTTCAAGGTTTCAGTAATAGAATCAGCCAGGCAATTGCTGCACTGAAGTTTCCTTTGAATCTGAAATTGTATAATTGAACTATTGAACTGATGTCCACCTCTTGGTTTCTTGCTGGTCAGAATCCAGGAGAGTTGTTTTGATGACTTTTATTTTGTAAAGCTTTCCCTGCTACCTCTTTAATTTTATGTGCTGATCTGTATTATTTGTGTTCTCTTCCTGCCCAGAAATGCTTTAGAACCACAAAGGAGCTGGTTTCCTTTTGAGGGTAGCGTTTCTCATTTACAGAGCTACTTTCATTGAAACTTTTCTAAAGGCTTGATATAACCAGCAAATCTCACATTATCACCTCTTTGTAGCTACAGTTTCTTCAGAGGTGATGGCAGGAAGGAGCTTTAATTTTCCTCTGTGTCTTTATTATTGCACCTTCCCTAAGCAATGAGAAGCCCGTGGGATGGATTAAAAATCTGAATTGTAATAATTGTGATTTTTCAGATGGGATATATAGCATCTTACATTATCAAGTTAACTACTGCAGGATGAATAGAAGTCACAGCTCAGGTGGCATTGTGTTGTGGTAAATTTTATGAACCATTCAGTCAAGAATTTATTCAAGCCATCTGCTTCTATCATGTCAACATTTGAGGACAATAGATCTCAGGTTCATGTTCAGTATATTGGTGTATCTGAGTATCCATTTCTATGGTAGTATTTAGGTAGGTCCAATAGAACATCCATTTACAGTGAAGGTAGAATTGTAAGCATATTTATTATTTTTCTTCCTATACTGTTAGAAACTTAGTTGGTCATAGTGTTTATGTGGGAAACCTCCAGGAAATACAGTACTATCTGCTAGACTGGGAAGTCAAGAAAAGTTACTAGAATTGAACTTGGTTCAAGAAAGACTTTACCTCAGTAAAGATTACTATAGAGACACAATTGCTATGCCTGCCTCAGAATATGAGCTATAAACAGTTGAACTTCAGATTTTTAGTCTTCCAAAAGTGGAAACACTTATCTTTCTTTTTACTGGAACTCTTGAAGTCTGGCAAACCGATAGGAAAACTTTTGGTTGGATTTGAACAATCCATGAGCATAAAATTTAGTTGCCTAGTTTAAGACTCATTTTGTGAACTCAACCTCTTTTATGCTTCCATGGGTTGTATAAATCTTGACAATTAAGTTAATTCTATAAATCATGATTCACGTCATGCTATTACGTGGGGCAAACATAGCCTTCGAGTGACAGGCTGCTCTTTTCTAATCTGGATTATGAAGGCTCTAAAACAGAGGTGTCACTCATGTCACTGATGCAGACAGCTATAGGGGTCATTCGTTCTGTCCTTCCTAATTTTCAGCCTCTTCTAAACGTTACAGATCTCACTGGCTGATGTTCTAGTAAGGCCTAGTTTTTCATTTAGTGCAAAACCAAAGTGCTGGATTCTCTGTTTCTTCATGACAAGTTGCTGAGACCTGACCCTCAGCACCTTTCAGAGAACAGCTAGGAAGCCTAGAAATCAATAAATCAGGAAGAGCAAAAAAGCATCTCAGCTGTACTGAGATTGCTGAAGGGGAAATACAGGAGGCAACAGGTCTTCATGTATAGGTATGTATATCAATGTGTTTGGGTGTATGAGCATGGACATGTAAAAGTCAGTGTGCGAATTAGACAAAAGGCATACAGGGTCATGCTGCATGTGCATGCGTGCAGCAGTCAAACATTAGCTTATGCGCAGAAGCAAAATCCAAGATGGCGGCACCCACAGAGCCACTGACAGGACCAGCTCCGTGACATCATTGGCAAGTTACCAAGTTCTATAGAACTGGATAGAACTGGTAGGAACCCACCTCTGATTATAACCATAATGTTTGTCTGTTTTCTTAGTCTCATGACACACACATTTTTCATATGGGAAGTTTTTCTTCGAATGGAAATAACAAAATAAAGTTTCATGTCCTAAAACAGCACACCAATTTGCTGTTTCAGTCCCAGAAAAGAACCAAGAGAAAAAGTAGAATCAGTGGAGAAGTACTTGTTCTAAGCTTTTTTTTTTGAAAGGGGGGGGTGTTAACACTTGATTCAATAATATACTCATTTGATTTCCCAGTCTATTTTTGTTTGTTTGGCTCTTCATTTCCCTGCATGCCAATTCTTTGCTAAAGGGAATTTGCTGCAGGCAAGAGCAAACAACATTTTAAAAATGTTTAAAAACATGTAATTTATTCATTTTATTACATTTTTAAAAGCATAGCCAAAGGCCACAGAAGGTGCATAATCCCTAAACCAGAAAACTGTGCTGCTGTCATTCCACTACTTGCTCTGGGATTGCAGGATCCATGTAGTTCATGAGTTGTCTACCCCTGCTCTACAGGACTGGTACTATTTATACCTTGAAGTATTTCCATATTTATTAGTGTAAATCCTGCTTTTCTTGGGAACTCAGTGCAATGTCACTCTGATCTAGTGGTTAAGGGACTTAGAAAGTGGGAGACCATGAGTTCTAGCTCCACCTTAGGCATGAAAGCCAATTGGGTGACCTTGGTTCAGGCCCTCTTTCTCTTTCTTGGGGCAACCCAATTCACTTCACAGGGTTGCTGTGAGGAAAATAGGAGGAGGAAGATGTGTTGGATATTCCTTTATTTTATTTATCCCCCATACCAGCAGCAATAAGTATGTTAGGTCTGTTTGGCCAAATAGTTTTATAGAGTAGATTTGAACCTGTGTTTTCTTGATCCCAACCAGAGGTGGGTTCCTGCCAGTTCGGACCGGTTCGCTAGAACCAGTAGTGGAAATTTCTATCCGCTTGCTGAACCGGCAGTGATGGCTGGCTGGACATGCCCCCAAACCAGTCCTCCGCCCAAAAATTGGTCCTTTGGCTGAAAACTGGCCAAAAGCCAACCCTCTGCACATGCACATGCACACCCGGAAGTGAGGTGTGCGCACGTGTGCACTTCCTGCGTGACTCCAAACCTGTAGGGAATGTAAGTAGAACTCACCCCTGATCCCAACCCATTACCTTACTTAATGTGTTGCCCTAAATATTTTGAAGGCTGAGACTTGAAAAGACAACCAAGGCTCATTTCATCCCATAACCTTTTATGAAGATAACCCTGCCGTTCTTAGATATCTGAATTCTCTGTTTCAAATGGCAAGTTCTGAAGACCAGTTCTAGATGCACTAATTAGAGTTCATGAGAGTAGAGCCCAGAGACTGAAGAGAACCTTAGCAATGTCAAGGATCTGAGAAGGTTCTATGCCCAGAGCTATAAGGGGCAAGTATAGCATATGTAACCCTATCTTTAGCTTCAGCACTCATGCATATTCATTAAAGCTACAACAGTCGAGTGATCCGAGTTCTGACATCTGGATAGGTTCAGAGTCTCTTCGAAATGCAGGATTTCTCTCTGCTTTCTGCTGTACCATGACCGAAGCAAGCAGGGTTGAAGTACTCTGCCCTCCTAGTGGGAATACTTTAAATTGGAGCATGCTGTTCCATCAAGGATTGAAGCTCTTAGCTTTTCTCCACCTCCTGGGGCGCTTGGGTACACATACATTATTGACTTAAGTATGAGAATGTCCAGATACGTTTCAACTATTGCTGGCCTTTTCTTGGACGCCTTAAGGCTACTGCTCTGTGCATGGTCATTCCACACATAGAAGTAGAACAAGAATGTCAACAACGTGTCTCCAAAGCAAGAGCAGAGAGCGATCTTTGCAGAGCTATTAAACCTAACACCAAATGACCAGGGGCTGGTTCAAAATGTTAAATTCCTTCCTGCAGTTGTGGGTGGCCCAGAGACGTGACACGAACAGCAGTAAAGCTGTACATCAGGACACCCACCAATCCCTGAAATGGGTTCCATTTATAGAACGGCATGGATTGTTTGAGAAGGTGAAGTGACCCCAAATCTAAGAAGAGGACAAAATTCAAGGCCCTCCGGTGTCCAGTTTCAATTCTAATTAGTTTATACAATTCATGTCAATTATTTTTTAAGTTGTCAAAAAAAAAAAAAAAGCTCAGCAACATCACGATTATTAAAAATATCCTAGAATGGTTTGAGGGAATAGTCCTCTACATCAAACTCATCACCTTTCTGGCATTCTATCTATCAAAGGGCAAAGTGACAAGTTAACTATCTGGGCTGGGAATTTCCATTGGAAGCCCTTGTCTCCATATTCCTGCGCTTCTATGAATAAATGCTTGAGAAAAATCTGGGTCAGTAGTGTTTGAAGTGCTTTTCACTTGAATCTTTAATTGACTAAACTTTAAACAAGCTCCTTTGTGAACCTGAGTAGGCTGTGTTAACAGTAATTTCATTTGAAGAAAATGTCAGATATCCGGCTTTCAAGAGGAAAGCCATAACACATCTTGAACTTTATCAGTATCCTATTTTTTTTTCAAATTCACATTTGTTTTCCGATCTCCAAAATGTCAAAGTTTAAAGCTATTGGAGCTACTACTTCTTTTTTGTACTGTGGATAGTTTAGAAGTTATTTGTATAATGATTATCTTTCCATTCACCTCGTCCCTCATTTTAGAGATGGTTCATTATTTGGAAATAACACATATCATTAATAGCCAATTCCTGTACCCACATTTTATATTGAAAATGAGGCCTCAGTAATTATCAGTAGAAGGAAGTCCAAAGTTTACAAAGATCTGAAATGTATTGCTTAAAACATCATAACTAGTTGAAAAGGATCATTTGTATTTATTCTTTTTCTCTATTGTTTCTCTAAATAAAAGTAATAGAAGCTTCACTGGAAAATAAATAATGTCTTCAGAGATACAAATTTTCACACTTGATTCTTCTTGGGGAAAAAAAATCCAGATTTTTTTTTTTAAAGAGAGAAAATCTTCTGAATATATTTTGGGCCACATTACAGGTTTTGGGGATTAGCCCAAAATGGTTGCTTTTAAACCACTCCAATGTTTATGGCATTTATTTAGATGCCTAATTTGTTTTAAAAAGAATCCATTGCATTACTGCATTTTAACATTCCAATCTTGTTGGGTGTGAAAAATGAGTCTAGGGATTGTTTTACACTCTAGGCTACATCTGCTCATTTCTGTTTAGTGTATCTCTGTTAAGTGAAAGTAGCAGGCATGGTGTTACAGGAATCTTGTTCACGCCTCAACAGGTATTTCCACACTGCCAGGTTGCCCCAACCCAAATACCATCTTACTTGTGAAAGGCAGGGATGAACATCATGTCCATTACCCACAGCAAATTCACCTTCTACCTATCTTTTTCTGTTCTGCATCTACAGGTCCCTGAGTGACGCACTTCATTAGAGTCACGTTATATCTCTGACTGATGCTTTGCTTTGGCTATCTCTTCCCTTTGATGCTTCACACCCAACCTATTCATTGTGTTCATTGAAGGGAACATGCTCTGGTTCAATGTAAGACTCCAACACCCGCCCCAAGAAAGTCATGTGATTCTTTCAATTAGATTTCTTTATTGTTCCTTACCTGCAGACAGAATCTTGCCAAAGTAAAACAAACTACCAGCCACATAAAGTACATAATCTGGGAACTATTAAGAAGGAGCTGTCTTCACTCTGTTTCTCTCATAGAATAGAATTCTTTATTGGCCAAGTGTGATTGGACACACAAGGAATTTGTCTTTGGTGCATGTGCTCCCAGTGTACATAAAAAGACAATGGCTCTATGGATTGTGCTGCTTCCTTAAAGTGAAACTAATTCATCATTTCATTTAAACTTGGGGATGCCATTGACAGTCTTGGGTTTAGAGGTCTCCAGCATACCAAGTTTTAAAACTGTAGTATAGTGGATTCATTCAGTCTTTCATTAGAATTGATGGTTCAGATGTACAAATCCAGAGGTGGATTCCTACCTATAGAACCGTTAGTAACTCGCCGATGACGTCATGGAGCTGGTTCCTTCGGTGTCTCCGTAGGCGCTGCCATTTTGAATTTTGCTTCTGCGCATGCGCAAAAGCTATTTTTTAATTGCTTTGCGAGGCGCAACCCTGAGCAAACTGGCAGCAAAACGATTTACAACCCACTCCTGTCCAGATCACGTCTAGGCTTATCAATCATGAGAACTGTACAGTGCCAGAAAAAGATTGGTTATATTTATTGCACAAACCTTTTTTCTATTGATTCCATTCCTGATCTATTTCTTATCAGGCGCATTGATAGGCATGAAGGAGAAGCTCCTTAAAATCAAGACTGCAGAGATTTTAGCAGACTGTTGCATGTGACATTTCCAATTAATTTTAATGCATCTTTTAGGAACTCTAAATTATTGAGATATAAATTGTGTATCAGCAGATCAAGTAAAAAAATTGTAGTGTGTAAGCGAAGTTCTTTCCTCAGATGAGACATAGATCCTTGTAATGTTATCTAGAATCAGGCCAATGCCTTGTGGCACTTTGTCAATAGAGGTTATATTTTCATAGCTAGTTGTGCACATGCATCATTCTGTGAAAGACTAGACACATGCAAATATTCCACCTTTTTAAAAGGACAAGCTTAACTACTTTTTGAATGTTTAATTAAGAGTGAAAGCAAATTTATGGAATATTAATACCACCTTGTCAGCAGGTTATAAAGGTATAAAGCTCCTGATGCAGTATCAGCACTTAGCAACAATAATCTTCCCAATATTGTTTACAAATGCCTGAAGAAACTTTCATGCTATCTAACAAATAATCTATTTGTTATAAGAGACTACATTTCACTGTTCTTTCATTGGATGTTTCAGAACAAGTCTCCTTCAAGATCTTTTTCTTTCTGGCACATGAGTATATATTCTTAAAATAATTGTGTTATTATATGCTATTTGAGTTTTCCAAGAAAATACTAATGTGTAAAATAATTACTAAGACCAAAACATGTAAAAATATATACTGTACAAAGCATAAGTTACTCTATGTCAAATATGGCTCTATCTGTGAGCCTCTTATCTCCTTCCCAGGACCAATTGACAGAGGAAAGAATGATCATCCTTTAGGTTTTGTTTTCGTTTGGTTTCTCCTTCATCTTGGTGTCTGTCTTTCTGTCTGTGTGTCTTTCATGAATATCCATTCATGATAGATGGATGGATAGATGGATGGATGGATGGATAGATAGATACATAGATACCGGTAGATCAGAGGTGGGTTTCTAATGGTTCGGTCCGGTTCTACCGAACCGTTAGTAACTTACCAACCCGGTTCGGTAGAACCGTTAGTGACCTAGGCCTGCAACTCCCCTGAGATGGTTCTTTCAGTGGCGCCATAGGTGCTGCCATCTTGGATTTT
>JANHFT010000944.1:218537-229754 GCA_032467955.1 Pseudoxenodon macrops | reverse complement strand
AGCGGAACTGCAAAAGACTGTGCTACTTGGAACATCATATATTTTAAGAAGGTACTTGGTTGATACCTAGGATGCTGTCATCAACCCATATCAACCATAAGCACCAGTCAATGTATTTGTGATGCATTTTTGAATGTTCAGTTGCCTGACTTTCATGTTTAATGTATAGCCAAAATTCTAATTCTATAGCCAATCTCCATAAAAGTAGTCTTAATAAAAGGCCACCTTTTTCTTGCTAATTCATTCCGCATTTGGAAGCAAGGAATAGTTTTCTTGAAGAAAGATGTCACTCATCAACCAGTTCACAAATTATGTGTAGATACGCACAGGAATTTTTATTGCTTTTCTTCCTTAGATCTTTATATCTCTAACACTGTTTTTGCAACTGGAATGCATCATCCAGCCCAATCCCATATATCTTCATGTGAGTCTTCTCAAGAAGCAGACATGTGATTAAAAAAACAAAAACTATCACTTTCACATCATCTTTTCCAGCCTTGAATTCTAGTGCATCTCTCCTGTCTATTTATCTGCTGCAGTTTTTCATGCTTCAAATTGTCCCACTTCAATTTCCAAGGCTAAAATACTTCACCGGTCAAGTAGTATCTCCTGCTCTTTCCAAATTAGGCTTCTCAAAATTCAAGCATGTTTTTCTTCACCTTGAGTCAACTTTTAATAGGCAAGGGAAACGTGACATTTGTGATTCCTTGGGAAGAAAGTACTGATGAATTTTCTTCTATAAGTATTGAAGATTTTTTTAAAAGTAAAGATTGGTTCTTTAGACCCGGTGGGTTGTCAAACTCGATTTCATTGAGGGCTGCATCAGGATTGTGTTTGACAGGGCTGTGAGTCCTTAGTGTTCACTGATCTTAGTTATTTTTCTGCAGATGTTTCATTACCAGCCAAGTAACGATCATTATCAGTGCCTAGAAGAGTCAAGATTACTGGTTGCTTATAAGCGACTATATATAAACATACAACAAACTCCACCCTCCCTCTACCACACTAATAATGCTATGTAGCATCCTAACAAAACTTCTGCAGGAAAAAAGCCAACCTCAGAAAATACCAAAAAACCCATCTTAATAGCTATATTGTTCCTCTTGCATTAACATTGTGATTTTTCATTGTTTTATTCTAATTGGTTTTATCCTAATTGAACACATTGGGTAGAAGTTTCATTACATAAAACGAATCCAAGGTGCTAAGATTTCTTATACTTCTAGATGTAAGATCACTATATGAAATTGTTTGCATTTCACTACCTTTTAAAAAAATTAGATACACCAAGAGTTTTAACGTCTTTCAGTTTATGCTTGGTTTAAAAAGCAATAACGAGATATGTGGGAAAAGGGTGAATCTAATTTCTTTTCATTCGGCATCTCTAAGTGATAAAAAGTATGAGTCAGAGAACTCTTCAAAAGCAAATTGCAGAACAACCAAAAGGCACGATCAAAGGACAAATTACAAGAATATAAAACAACCAACCTAAAATAGATCACTACGGAAAGTAATATTGAGAACCATTCAGTTCAAAGTCAGCGAGGCAAAATGTATATTCAGGCATCCCCAATAAAGGACACAGTATTACTCAGATTAATAGATTAGCAGAATTTTGGTTTGTATACATAACTTCACTTAGTGTCTGCCCAATTACAAGGGGAAAAAAACAATTAGCAATGTAAAAATGCAGACTAGGCAAAGCAGAGTGTAACAAGAAAAGTCATACTGATTTTAGGATAGCCAGACCTCTCTCTGCTTTGCTTACTGCTGGTTTCGTTTACGCCAACACCAATTTTAAGAATGGACATGTCAAATACATACATGAAGCAATGGTTATGTGCAGACATCATGTTTCACATTTGCAAAGAATAAAATATCTTCAAGTCAAGCTGAATTCTAATGAATTCATTTAGTCATAGACTAGCTGATAACTTGGTGTTGTCCGGGTATTTATGCATCCCAATCCTTACAGGCTTTTAAAAGTATACATACAGTATACACATTATAAAGTAAAATCATACACAAAATCACTATAAGATGGAAGGCACATAGATTTGGCCTTAACTGGTTATCACAATAATATCAATCCAGCTCCACTTCATAATAGCTGAATGCCTACATATTAAACATACAATGGTTAGAGAGCAAGTTAGTGAATCTCTTGTCCTGGAATTTGTGCATATTCAAAAATTTTATTAATTGCCTGGATAAAGGGATTGAAGTGTGGATAATCAGATTTGCAGATGACATAAAATTATAAAATTATAATATTAAACAAGGACTAGGAAAGTTGAACAGTGGGCTGAAACATACAGGATAAAATTTAACAAGAGAAATATTAAGTCTTGTAAAGGAAAGAGAAAGAAATCAAAAGCACAAGAATAGGATGCAAGAAACCTGCATTTGACGAATACACACAAAAAGGACCCGTGTTTCTGGTATAGCACAAGTCAAGTGCTGATCATGTGACTGCTGAAAAGCCGAATAGTGCTTTTGGATCTAGCAACAAAACAACAAAAACATAAAATCTAAATCAATGTAAGTTTCTTAATTCTGACATGATCAAGTAGTTCTACTTGGAATAATCTGTCCAGTTCTAGACATTATTGTTTAAAAAGAACATTGGTAAACAAAGCTTTTAATCTACCAAGACGACAAAAACCAAGTCCTATGAGGAATGGTTAATGGAACTGGGAAGATTAAGGAATATCGTAATAGTGGAATCTAAAGGGTTTGTATATAGATGAGACAATGGTCTTGTTCACTCTTTCACCAGACTGCTGGACCAAAATCAACGGGTTGACATTGCAAAAAAAGTAAATTTAGAGTTGAAAGTGGGAGGAATTTCCTAATGATTCGAAACAGTCAAGGGTAAATTTTCTCACAGTCGTTGTTTCCCATCACTGAAAATCTTTACAGGGAGACTGGATAGTCTTTTTTTATATATATTTAACAGAGCCTGCACCAAGCAGATGCTAACATAGAATGTTAGAATCTAAAATCAGAGTTAAAAGAGGCCTAAGATATTACTTAGGTCCTATGTATCTATGCTTCCATTTAACTGTGATTCTATGGATTATCTCCAGAAAACATGCTAATGTGTTGCATAAATTCTGGCGTAACAAAATTTAGGGGATGCACGTTTTTTTACTATCAATATGATAGTAATTCAAAAGCTAATTTAAACCGAAATTTCATTATGTTTTTAAAAAGCAAAACCTTTTATTTAATAGTTAATATTTACAAAATGGAAGTCATAAAGTTTATGTAAAATGTATGTGCAACTCAAATGCTTCAAATATTCATCGTAACAAAGCATGCCAAGAGAATACGGACAACAAATGATTTCTTAACACATAAATTTTTTTTTCTCATGATCAGATTTTGATTTATCAGGTTTGGTTCTTCTTTTTTTCTAGAATGAGGTACTCCATGTTCAAAATATTAGGAAGTTTTATAAAGTCAGTGCTACAGAAACATCAGAGGAAAATAAATGCAGATGCCTTAATTTTTAACCCAAGAACATGTCTAAAATCCCATCTCCAAGACATGATTTTACAGTTAATTTAGAAATGTGAAGGGTGGAAATCCCAGCTGGACAAAGTTTTTCATTTAGTTTATAGAAAACCCAAACAGTTGTCAAAACAGCAGGCATTCTGCATAAGGACTGTAGATATGTAGCAGCTGTCTCACAAGGATCATCCTTGGTTCTGTTAAAGAAATTTACAGTACCCCTTAAGCAAAACGTAAGAGAAATTAAATTAAACAGAAACATTATCTCCCAAATAAGTTGACTCATTTTAACACAGATATGTAATTCTTGTATGTAATTGTAACTGATGAAAATGATGCTTAGTTACTTTTCCGATGTCGATGACTATTCAGTTGTAATATAACCCTCATTATTCCATACACTTGAAAGAAAGAGAACTAATCTGGTGGTCTGGGTCAGATAGGGAGATCTTTAGTTCTATGTTTGGCAAAAGCTAGCTGGATGACCTTGGGCCAGTTTGTCTCTCAGCAAGAAAGCAATGGCAAACCACTTCTCAAATCCTAAGAAAACTGCATGGATTTGTCTTGCTTACTCAAAGAGGAAGGAAGGAAGGAAGGAAGGATCCCACAAAACAATAAATTTTGAATTCAAGGACATTAAACGTGTTTGAGGGAAAAAAATACTGCAAGCATTATGGTCATCTCTGATATACATGGGAACACTTAGAAGTTCTCCTGGTAACCCTATCTGGAAATAAAATTGTGGGGTTCTTGGTATTCTCTGACCTTGATTGTTTTCTTTTAGATGTTTCATTACCCAACTAGGTAACATCAATGCATCAATGTTACCTAGTTGGGTTAATAAAACATCTGAAAGAAAACAACAAGCTCAGAGAGTACCAAGGATCCCATAGTAAAGACATCTGAAAATAAATCTAATAGTATTTCAGGTGGTTTGAAATGGTTAATGAACGGTTCGATATTGAACAGGGACCAAGGCAACAATCTGTGAGTCGCTCTTAACCAGTTTAAGTATTATTACATAAATGTAATAATAAAATCTGGAAAGATTTGGATTTACCTCAGAGGTGTGTTGCTTGGGGACATAAATATGCGTGTCATTTTCTATGCTGGCTGAAAATCCCAACGATTTATAGCAAGCATTAAAATGACTGTATGTTGGAGCAAAGTCTATAGAACTGGAAATAAACGTATCAAAAATCAAGATAACCGTGTTAGACAGGGAAAATGGAGTGAACAATTGAAGCTTATAAATAAATGAGAAAAAAAACAGAGCAAGTAGATAAATTTGTGCATCTTGATAGAATGTTTACTAACAATGGGAAAAATGGATGAAGAAATATCACCTATTGGTAAAAAGACATTCCTGTGACAAGGAATTAATCTTTATCCAAAGAATCAACAATAGTTTTGTACAAGAGCATGTTTCAATGAAGTTTGTAATACAGCTGGTTAGAGCAGGAGAAATTGAATGCCACGAGAATGCAATACTTCAATGTATGTGGTTAAAGAAAAGAAAAAGGTCATGAATGAAAGGGTACTGAATGAGTGTGTATTGAATACAAACATGACTCACCAGTACAAACTATGTTGAGGTTTGTGATAAAGAGAATAAATGAGGCTTCATTAACTAAACAAATATATGAATGAAGAGTGTATAGGTCAAGAGGAAGAGAAGCTGAGAAAGTCATGTTTGGATGGAGCTGATGCGATATTTCTGAATAAAAATTAAAAACAAAAAACAATTCATGAAATGATAGAAGAGATTGGGTAGAGAGGTAGAATGAACAGCTTGGTGTGAACTAGATAAAGGAATATTTGTCCCATTTTGTCTTATGCCTTAGCAAGGCAATATATAATACTGTGATTTTAAAATCAGTTTTGGATATCAATATATGAACAGTAAGATGGTTGTATTATTACTTTATAATTCCAAGTATTAGTATATTTATGCAGTTTAACATTTACAATATATGTTGATATTGACAAAATATGTTTATTTAATAATAATATTTTACACAACCCATCTCACTATGCAAAGTGTCTTTTTGTATGTACACATTAGTTACAGAACTGTAAGTCTTACGTTTGGAAGTTGTTTAAAACTGTCAGAGATATCTTAAGTAAATATGCTCCAAATCCTATATATTAGGAAATTGAAATAATAAATGCAAGACAGAAACAATATTTTGAAAGTGCAAATCTTTGCCTTTAAAAAAAAATCAGGTTATCAGGAGATCTCCTCACTTCTCTTTTTATTTTGAAATAAAATTTTCCAAGCTATTTTCAAATTCTTAGTCTGACCCTTTAGTCATTGTTTTGATAGAAATAAAAAAAGCATTCATATACATTTCATCCCTACATTTTTCTTTCCTGTTTTTACTTATTATAATTCTCTCAGGTATGCACAACAGGTTTTGTTTTAGAAAGGTGGATCCTTTGCCCTATAATTCCTGTCAACTCACAGTGGCTGAGAAAAATTGACATTATGGCCCTTCAACATCATTGAAAAATTGAGAGATTATGAATTCACTATGATTATTACATAGGTAAAGGTAAAGGTTCCCTTCGTACATATGTGCTAGTCGTTCCCGTTTCTAGGGGGCAGTGCTCATCTCCGTTTCAATGCTGAAGAGCCAGCGCTGTCCTAAGACATCTCTATGGTCATGTGGCCGGCATGAATAAATGCCAAAGGTGCACAAAACGTTGTTACCTTCCCACCAAAAGTGGTTCCTATTTACCTACTTGCATTTTTACATGCTTTCGAACTGCTAGGTTGGCAGAAGTTAGGACAAGTAACTGGAGCTCACTCCATTATGACTAGAATGTATTACACATACCGGTACAATTAAGCATAATGTGTCTCCTTTGATAATACTACTTCAGTCCACTTAGCATGCATTCCCTTCATGAAATTCCAATTCATTGGATGAGTTTTAAAGACCTATTTAATCACTGAAAGGAGCTTGATTTGTCTTTCTCACCATATCATACACATCTTAGCACACAGAAGTCATTTATAAAACTGTGAAGGGCTTTATAAGCCATTTCTGGTATTGGAAGGTGAGGGGAAGATATTTCTCAAAGAAAAGATGGCCAAATCCCTGCTAACTCTGCTCATTATTTGTCCAGATCTGGTCATGTTAATAAAATAGAACTACTTTTCCCCCCACAAAAATATCAATGTGTTTTTTTTAAAAACACACTGCATGAAACACAGAGGATCAAAATGCTGTTTTATGTTGTACAAATTCAAAAGGATTGTGACACAAATATTAAAATATTTGTTATTGGCTGTTCCAATCAAGAATCTCACATTCCAACAATGGAATCTCTGATATTGATATGGTGCTTTTTCTGATTTGCAATGGGCTACATTACAAGGATCCAACTTTGAAGGTTTTTTTAAGAGTTGCCTTCAGAATGCCAACTCCACTGTCCATACTGGGATGGGATTTAATAGAGAGAGGAAGGGAAAAGAAAACAAAAGGCTGTCAACTGCATAGGCAAAGATGCTGATACAAGCAAAACAATGAGAATGCCTGTGTGGCAACTTTCAGGCAAAGCTGTGTAATTGAACCCCATGGGGAAAACACCACCTGGACTAATAAGGATACTCATAACAAAATGCAAGGCAGTTACACTGATTATACCATTGACACTGATCACTGATGATGATTACATAACTAAGCATAGTGAAAGCAAATCACAAAAACTGGACACAACCAGAGAAGAAAAATTCCCATAAGCAACATAAAACAGTTCTAAGATATACATCAGGGTCCCTAAGCATGGGTTTATGCGTGCAGCCTGCCCAGATACCTAACCCAACTTCCCTCAATTATTTTAGGATAGAAGACTGTATAAGGACCATAACCTGCCATTTATAAATTAGCTTCATTAAAACACGTATAAAAGCCTCTCTTCTATTTAAGGAGGCACTTTTTTGTTGAAAAACTATAGAGCAGGGGTGAAATCCAGCAGGTTCTGGAGAACCGGTAGCGGAAATTTTGAACAGTTCGAAGAACTGGCAAATACCACCTCTGGCTGGCCCCACGAATGGGGAGGGAATGGAGATTTTGCAATATCCTTCCCATGGAGTCGGGAGGGAATGGGGATTTGCAGCATGCCCACACGCCCACAGAACC
This sequence comes from Pseudoxenodon macrops, assembly GCA_032467955.1. Classification (NCBI taxonomy): domain Eukaryota; kingdom Metazoa; phylum Chordata; class Lepidosauria; order Squamata; family Pseudoxenodontidae; genus Pseudoxenodon; species Pseudoxenodon macrops. Next base: position 222,090 of record JANHFT010000944.1, on the reverse strand, counting down.
GGTAGTAAAAAAAATTGGATTTCATCACTGATATAGAGCCTACATTTAAAAGACTGATCATGGGCATGAAAACGCTGAAAGTTTAGAATATCAGCAAAGGTTGGATTTTAAGTCACCAAAAGTATCTTTACTCTCATACCAGGGCTGATCCATCCCATCCAAAATATAGTTTATCTCTGCTCACCAGCAGTAAGTTATTCTAACACATACTATACTCAGGGCTTGACACTTAGTAGAGTTTAGGATTTAAAATCTGACTTAAGTAAACAGATGCACGTCTACCACATAAGTCTGAATATTTTCATGGTTTACACAAACTTACAATTATATCGATATCAGTGGTTTCTCAAAGAAACCTTGAAAAAACTATAAGCATTGCAAAAACTAGATATACATCACTATCCTTTGCAAATGATCATTTAATAGATTTTATTGCTTGTCTCAGCAAGTAGAAACACCTGGCTGACCGTTGTTAGGTCTTTGAGACTGAAGTTGGATTGAGCCAAGTTTGTACCTGGCTGGCAGACCAGCAAGAATTATCAGGAATGTAAGTTAAAATGAAAAGTCAAAAGCGTCCTGGAAACAGAAATAGCAAACACTATTGTTAAATTCATGAACTTGTCAGGAGTAGAGCTTGACTCAAAGGAAATTGTACTGACTGATACGTTTCAGCTTCATGAGATACAAAACACTGATAGAAAAAAGGAAATTTACCCTTGAATGGAGTCTATTCTTAGTGCCCAGAAAGTCTTTGTTGTTTTCTTGTATACATGGCTTACCACAGTCATTTTATGGGATAGGTTTTTTTTAATTCCAGTTTAGTCTGTAGTCTCAGAACTTTTTCATTTCCAAGGTAGCTGTTTTTTATGGCACTCAAATATTTCCATCTACTAGAGAGGAGATAGGCAGAGCACGAGATTTGCAGAAGTACAAAAATAAATCTATTTATGGGATGAGATGAGATGGGATGGGATGGAGGCAAACAGAAAGCCTGAAAAATCCCAGGAAGAAGAAAAAGAAACAGTGGGCAGGGAATGGAATTAACACACGGCAGGCATGGCAGAAACGTGGCAAGCAAGAATGCCAACTTGCAAACTTTTGTGGCAAAGGTTTCAACCAAATACGTTCCTCCAGTTGAGCGAAAAAGTTGGGTTTCCAGCTTTCATTGCACTTAGTTCTTATAAAACTAAGTTTTATGGTACAAACTAAGCTGAGCATGTTACAGAACCAGCAGAGTGTGTGTCCAACAAACCATGGTTAAGGAAATAATGACATGGCTGATATGACCCTAGCTACTAAGAAGCAGACTTTCTGGCACAGCTAGGTGCTATGATCTTCTGTGGCAAAATATGGATATATCTCTATGACTGTGCTTGATTTACAACTGATCACTAAGTTACAATGACCACCAAAAAGGAACTTATCCCAGTTCTGAAGTTCTGATGGGACCATTTCTCCATGATTGTTTGACTGCATTTTGGGTGCTTGGCACTCAGTCTGCATTTATGGCTGTTTGCAGCAGGGGTGCGTTGTAAATTGTTTTGCTGCCGGTTCGCTCAGGGTCGTGCATGCGCAGAAGCAAAATTCAAAATGGTGGTGCCCAGGGAAACACCTAAGGAACCAGCTCTGTGACATCATCACCAAGTTACTACGGGTTCTATAGAACCAGATAGAACCGGTAGGAATCCACCTCTGGTTTGCAGCATCCTGCAGTGACATGACCATGATTTATGATATTTTTTCCAAAACCCAGCATTTACTTCAGGTTTTCAGGGGGGGAAAAACTTAAATAACGGTAGCATTTACTTAACAATCACCACAAAAAAATGTCATAAAACATGTCCAATCATGTGATTACTGCCTTACAACTATCTTGACTTTTGACATAATGGGCAGGCTCTACTATAGTCATAAGTCAAGTATCACCTGTACACTGTTTTTGCTTCGCATTTCCCTGAGCACATTTCATTCTTCAACATTAACACACAAATACACGTTATTTCTTTTCAAGACTATACAGACCCTTTACAGCTTTATTTCATTAGTCATTGAAATGAGTCATCTGCAGAGCCCTTTCCTGGCTAATGAAGAATATTCATGGTTTTTATTCATATTTAAATATTTTATTTCCCAGGGATCTAAGAGTTTTTTTTAAATCCCCCTGGTGTTGGAAACTGCAGAGGAATCGCATATTAACATCAATATTTTACACCAAGAAAGTTTAAAACAGCATTGCCAATCCGTTATTTCTTTCTTTATTGTATCAAACGCATTATAGTTGGTAAAATACAAGGTTTTCTCCCAACTTCATTTATTTATAATAGAATCATTTATTACCTTTTTTTGTGTAAAATTGGTCCTTAGAATTCTTAATTGTGCAGCAATACACAACCATATAGGCAACATTTAATAGAAATGTTCCACAACTTTCATTTGTCTTATTTTATCCCACATTGAGTTGGCTTATTTTCTTTTGAAACTGTATAGTAAGCATACACTGGTATGACGGGACTGTGAACCACACTTGATCATTAACAGGCATGCCAGGGGCCACCAGCTAAAAATTAGAGAATTCCAAAGCAAATGGGATGCGATGGCTCAGCGGTTAAAGATGCTGAGCTTGTCAGCTGGAGAGCTGACAGTCTGGGTTTGAGACCTGATCTCCAGGCAATGGGATGAACTCCTGCTACTGGCTCCAGCTTTCTGTCCACCTAGCAGTTCAAAGGCATGCAAATGTGAGTAGATTAATAGATACCACTTCAGTGGGAAGATGACAGAATGCGTTTAGCGTATAGCCATAGTGGCCACATGACCATGAAAATTGTCTTCAGATAATACTAACTCTTTCGGCTAAGAAATGGTGATGAACACTGTGCTCTAGAGTCAGACACGACTCACTGGGAAAACTTTTACCTTTTACCAAAGTAAAGTAGAGGGGAAAAGGTGGACTTTTTTTAAAGAAAAAAAAGCTCCTTTACTTGTAATTAACTATAGTTAAATTTAAAACAGTTATTCATATTTATTGTTTAATATATTTAGCTATCTTCCCTTATGTCACAATGAAGTTATAATTTTGCTACAACTTTTTAAGGATTCAAAAAGTCGTACATTTCAGGAAACCGCATTCAGACTGGCCCCAGGTTATATACTTCAATCATAGTTTTAAAACAAACAAACAAGCGAGAAAACAGAAGTTGAAGCTTCTAAAAATGATACATGATCAAACTTAATCAACAAGGCATTGGCTTATTAGAACCTGAAAAATATAGCTGTGTAACAAAACCAGAAGGGCTATAGTAAAGAAAACTAAAGAGAAGAAATTGGAATTTCTCACAATGGAAGGAAATACCTAGTGGGCAGACAAGAAGTTAAGAAAATAGGGATGCAGTATAAAGGGGCTAGGGACGTGGTAGCTCAGTTGCTAAGACAGTGAGCTTGGCGATCAGAAAGGTTGGAAGTTCGAATCCCTAGCGCTGTGTAACGGAGTGAGCTCCCGTTACTTGTCCCAGCTTCTGCCAACCTAGCAGTTCGAAAGCACGTAAAAAATGCAAGT
>JANHFT010000944.1:109215-120717 GCA_032467955.1 Pseudoxenodon macrops | reverse complement strand
TGCCTACCGTCCCTGTCCTAATGTCCCCATGTATTCGTAAAATATCATGTACTCATAACCGTGCTTGTACATCTTATATATTCACAATCATGTTAATTCTTTGTTTGTAATCTTATATATGCTTGACAAAATAAGTAAATAAAATAAAATAAATGAATTTTCAAGTGATGTGAACCTGGGTGAGATAACTAATATTCTAACCACAATTTTCCAAATGGGTTTCTGTAAGAAGTTATCAACAACAACAATAACAAAAGTGCACCAAATGTTCTATCCCTAGATCTTGGCTTCTTGATGAGGCATCCAAGATTTTTCTTAAACCAAGTAAGTGCCTCCATTCTAGAACACAGAAATAATGTTCAAAATTATTTTGATAGCTAGAAAAAATAAAAGCGAAATATAATAGAGAACAATGCAAAGTTCTTTTCTTAGAACAGCAATCAAAAAGAGAGATATAGAATGATGTCTGTTTGGCTTGAAATAGTAATTAAAATAGTTTGAGGCTGCTGCAAAAAAGGCAAACATATATTTAGGTTGCAGCAATAAAGGTATATTTTCAAATTCGTAACAGTAATAATACTGGATGTAAAATAGTGGATTTTATTTTGCACTGGTCAGATCCCATCTTGAGTGTCCTATTTTGTCTTGAGTCCTATTCTGGGCACTACATTTTAATTAGGATGCCAACAAACTGGGGAAGGATAACAAGTATAATAAGGATTAGAATTTAAGTCCTATGACAAGAGAATGAAGTACCTGACAGTATTTTCAAGAGAAAACAGAAGGGAAATTAACACTGTTTATGTATGAAAGGATACCACACAGGTTCTTCATCCTTCCAAACAGTAGAACAATAGATTTACATTGTAAGAAGGCAAATCTCAGTTGGATTTTATTAATAATGTTCTAAAAGCAAGAGCAATTTGTCTCCATGACCTAAGGAAGTAAGGGACTTCCTTTTAGTAGATGTGTTCAGAAATTGACTCAACACCTCTCTGACAGGGTTGCTTTCATTGGGGGTCTTGCATTGTGTAGGGAGTTGAATTCAGTAGCCTAAGTATATCATTTTAATTCCATATTTCTATGACCAGTAAAACAAAGACAAATAAAACAACGTGATTGAAGTCCTTCAAATTTTAATATCTCTGGATTTCAGTTGTCAATGAAACTCGTTGCAATCCATGCTCAAGTTTCAACTTGTTCTGTATTTCCACACCTTATTGCTTATTTGTACAAATCTTAATTGAAGGAGAGGTCCAGTTTCTCATTTGGATGATTAGGCTGGAGAACATTCAGTAAATATCTGGTTCTGAAAATTGTATTATGGAAAATTAAACATCAGGAAAGGTATGCAGAGAAATGCCTATGAGGCACCATGGGAAAATATGTACAGGATACATATGCTTGGGTTCTTACAATTTACTGATTTTCCATGATCAAAAGGTCACACATTGATAAAGAAATGGGCAAAACAAATAAAGGGAAATGAGTAGTTTCTCATTTCTGACAAAAAATGCAATTTCTTTTGCATTTTAGAAAGCAAATTAGTAGGTTTGTTTATTATTGCTTTTAAATGGCTTGGAATAATTTTAATAAAATAATTTCCTAGGGCTAGGGAGAAAACAAAACATATTTATTTTTTTATTCATTCATTTATATCCCAACTTTATTATTTTTACAAATAATTCAAGGCAGCGAACCTATAACGTATTTGTTTATATAACATATAAAGCATACCTTCCTCTTCCTTTATCTCCACAACAACCCTGTGAGGTGTTTTAGGCTAAGAGAGAGAAATCGTTTATTATTGAGATCTGAGTAAGGTGGAATACAAGCCATCAAATTAAACTGAGCTACATACTACAGTTAGTATTCATTACATGTATGAAACACATACATATATGATAAGCAGTCTTACCCAAACACGTAACACTTTTACAGTTAAAACAAAGATGCATTTCAGGTCACCTTTTTAAAAACCTAAAAACATGTCTGTGGGCTGATTTCTTTCCAATCTACAACTGCCAGAGTATGTGACAATTCTGTCTGGAAAAGAGGTCTATTATGCTTCTTGTAGAAATAAACCTGAGCTGTCAGGCTACCAGTATAGATTGTTATATAAAATGGTGTCTTGTCATTTTGTTGATGATCAGTACACCTGGTGCCGTTAACAGGATCTTATTCTCGATGGTATGCATCTCACAGGTAGAATTACACCTCATTATTTTATCTCTACCCAAAATAAACACTAACACACACGCGTGGCTTGTCTGCAAATTATTGTCCAATTTAGATGTATCTGTAAAGTAGGTCTAACAAATGAATGCAAATTAGCCTAAGATAGCTGTAACAAGAATTCAAGATTAATTCTTAGTCAAGTGATATTAGTCCTCGAATTAGCACCACAATTGAGCCCAACATTTCTGTTGCTAAGCAAGACAGTTGTTCACTGAGTTTTGCCACATTGTACAATCTGTCTTGCCACAAGTTGTTAAATGAATCATTGCACTTTTTTAAAGTTAATACCATGATTGTTAAGTGAATTTGGCTTCCTCATTGACTGTGCTTGTCAGAAGGTTTAAGAGGTGATACATGACCCCGGGACCAGAGGTGGGTTACTACTGGTTCTATCCAGTTCTATAGAGTAGGTAGTAACTCCGCAATGACATCACAGAGCCAGTTCCTTTGGTGTCCCCGTGGGCGCCACCATTTTGCAGAAGCTATTTTTTTATTGCTGTGCACTTGCGTATGCATTCGAGGCACGACCCTGAACGAACCAGCAATAAGGAGATTCAGAACCTACCTCTGCCCAAGACACTACAGCCATAAATACATGCCAGTTGCCAAGGGTCTGAATTTTGATCATGTGACCACAGAGGGGCTGCAACAATTGTAAGTGTGAAAACCAATCACAAGCCACTGCGTTCAATGCTGCTGTAACTCTGATCAGTTACTAAACAAATGGTTATAAGTTGAGGACCACCAGCATTTAACTTCTGTTAATTGAGAAATTCTCTTTCAAACATCTCTAGTTGTAACCTCTGACTGGTTCTCTTGTTATAGTTAAGAGCGTTCATTCTTAGGTTTTTCTAATCAGGAGGAAGTGAAGTTTATATGAATTAAGTCAACCTACAGTATGTCGTTAGTGACAAAAAAGACCTGGAATAAGATACTGTACTATAGGTATTCTGATTCTCCAAAGTACCTATTATCCAAAGCACCTGAAGGCAGGAGAAGAAGTAACAGATGGAAACTTATCAAAAAGAGATCCACCTTAAAATTAAGGAGAAATTTCTGATCAATGACAATAATTAATCAATGGAATGGCTTGGTTCCAGGAATTATGGTGCTCCATCACTGGATGTTTTTAAGAAGAGATTAGACAGCCATTTGTTTTGAATTGCATAGAGTCTTCTGTTTGAGCACACTAGATGACCTCCAAGGTGCAGTTATTTCGTATTCTGTAATCTATTCCACAGATTGGAAGTATGATTTGGCCTGGTTGGTTTATTTCAGGAACATTTATGTGAAAAACAGTATTTGATGCAAAAAATATTTGATGGTTTGGGAGAGAAAATGACATTGTCCCAAGTATTTGTCCATAAATATTAGATATGTATCATTAACTCAATGTAAGGTCAGGATGAATTCAAAACAAGTGCTGAAATGGGTGGCTTGTATCATTCATTCTCTCTTACGTATGATTCAATCATTTCTGTTAAAAACTTATAAATCTTGAGGCATAGAAGTGTTAGTTACTGTGTGAATGTTGTGTCATCTTAAATTAACCACACGCTTGTAATAATAATGTTACTGTGTAAAAATTTTATAAAGAGAATTTTCTTTAATATAAAGAAATACACTTTTCTTCACCGTGTGGTGGAATGTGGTGGCTCAGTGTCTAAGACGGTGAGCTTGTCGATCAGAAAGGTCGGCAGTTCAGCGGTTTGAATCCCTAGCACCACGTAACAGGGTGAGTTCCCGTTACTTGTCCCAGCTTCTGCCAACCTAGCAGTTCGAAAGCATGTAAAAAATGCAAGTAGAAAAATAGGGACCACCTTTGGTGGGAAGGTAACAGCGTTTCATACACCTTTGGTGTTTAGTCATGCCAGCCACATGACCACAGAGACGTCTTCAGACAGCGCTGGATCTTTGGCTTTGAAACGGAGATAAGCACCGCCCCCTGGAGTCGGGAATGACTAGCACATATGTGCGAGGGGAACCTTTACCTTACACTTTTTATGTCAATGAATGATTTTGAATTGAATGTTGTGGGTTTAAGGAACATATGTCATCAGCATAGTTAATGGGATACTTCAACAACAGCTATGTCTGGTAAACTATTCATCCTATGGCTTAACTATAACAGAGATCTACAAGGGAATGTTGGATTATAGGCCAACTGCTTGCTTGTCAGCTTGTAAAGTCTTATATAAATTTAACATATGGGGGAATATCCACCCCAATTGTCAGTAGGTTAATGAGATGTTTGTCTTATAGAAAGGTGGAAAAGCTCAGAAGGAAAATGTGTTTTTCATGAATATATCATGACGTTTCAGAAGTCTCATTAGCATTCATCTCATATTTTTATGCTTCTAATACCTGCATCCAATAAAACCATGTAGGCTTAAGGAATGCTGTTAAGGAGAATGAATTTACTTTGGAAGCTGCATGCACTTCTAAAACCAGACAGTCTATAGCTGAGTTTTGGGTTTTCTCAAATAGAAATTAATAGAAATTTAACCACCTATTTGGAAAATTAGTTACCTTCACTATCAATTCTATCAAACTCTCTACACCAACCAACTGGATGTGAGAGTGAGAACTATTTTTCCCAAGATTAACAAAAGCCAATTTCTTGATAAGGATAAAAATAAGTTCTTTGGGTCAAGTCACATGTGGAATTGTTTATTCAGTTATCCTATGGTGAGATTGCCAAAACCAAAGCTTAAAGTTTTTCTCTTGAGTTTGAGAAATTTTAGGGGAAAAACACCACAAAATTTTCCCTCTTGATCTGCAGGAATTATTGATAGTAGGGGAGAGAGGGGGGGAGGGAGGGAGGGAGGGGGAGAATATACGTACTGTATGTATATATTGAAAACATTTATATAACTACCCATCTTTCATACAACTCTGGGGAGCTTATCACAATTCTGGGGAGCTTATCATTGTTCAGCTGTTATCTGGAAAAGCCTTATCCACCATAGCATTCTCCAGATAACATAGAATTATGATTCTCAGAAATGTTTGCCAGCATCTTGGATGTCCTGATATAACATTAATGACACAGCAATGAGAATGTAAGCTTTATCTTGCCAACCGAATTATTATCAATCATAGTTTGGGCTTCCCCAAAATAGATATTTGTGTGGGAAGGTCCCTGAAATCATCATGGCAGTAATAGATGGGAAGGGAAGTTTTCAATCCCCTTATCGTGTCCAGCTTCTCTATAAGTAAATCCAATCCAATAATGTTTAACATTTGGGCCAAACATTTCCCTTGATATGGGTGGATGTCTCCATCCCTGTCCCAAAATCTTTATCTCACCAGAATTATAAATCTAAGGTACTCCAGCTTTTTTGGGACAGTGCCTATTTTAGCTATTTTTGCTTTAGAATTTATTTAATAAAATTATAATAAATATTTGTGTATATTACTGAATTTTTCCTGTAGTGTCCTAAGGAATTTAGAAGCCTCTTTTCAATGAAAAGGTCTATGGTCAAAAGAGCAAGAGTTTTAATCAAAGCAAATCTCCACTTTCTCAGGGTGGATGATGTTCTATAGATCTCTGCTAAATTTTATCCCTGTACTGAAACTGCTTCTATTCTAGTGGTTTTTATTTATGGCAGACTTTCTTAGTGCATAGTGAAGTGGTCTTGCAAATCCACATTATATTGCCAGTTCACTGATCTACGTGCAAAAAATTGGTGGGCAAAGTGTTCACTGTGGAGAAACAAAGTTTTGGTGTCGTGTTATACATTTAGACAGTAGCCTGATCTGAAGCTCACCTTATTTTTGAAAAACAATAATCTCTTCGTGGCCAAAGATGGCATGAATTGGCCAAATATAAGCGCCATCATGCTCTAGAGATCTGCCAGTGAGACCATAACACTGGGACCAAGAAATATTGCCCACAAGCACCAAAGATTGTTAAGTACCAGAGTACCCCACAGAATCTTAATCTGCACCCCTAAACTGCAAAAAGGTCATGAGATTCTGAGCAAAATTTAACAGAATACGGAATAACAAAATTGGTGGTCTAGTTGCAAGCTTCCGGATGATAATGCTGAAATCTTATGAGATCTTCTTAGGTTTTAACAATGTAATGGTAAAACATGAAATTTCAGTCTTTTCTGCATGCTTACTGGGATCTGGGAAAGTATGCCAACTTCTTAAATGTGTCTATATAGATCTGTTTTTGATGCTAAATTCTTCCTTACAACTACACACAGGTATCTAGATATTGAACCCCTTCAGAATATTAGTCTCTGATATTATTATTATACAGTAATGCAAAGTGACAACTGTTCTGAAATGTTTTCTTTTCTCTATTCCCTCAGAAAATACACAGGGCATCCTTGTTATCTATGAAGAAGCTGCGGAGGAATGGGCTCTGTATTTAAAATCAATTTTCAAGCACATTGTATTAGAAGACAGGATCTTACTTTACGACTTAGAAGCTGCATCGATTCACTATTCAGAAGTGCCATTTCTTTGCTCTTACAGATGCAAACTGTTGATAATATCAAACAGTCTTTTAAAGGGCCTGAATGTGGAAAAAAGATATTTTCTGAACAAGATTCTTCAGCCACCTGAAAAGGTGGCCATTTTGCTTTGTGGGGTAGAAGATTCAGCCCTTATCTATCAGACACTGAATATAGACAAATGCAACCACTTGATGACCACGGATCAAGGGCCGGAAGATTATCTTGCTGTTATATCTGATATTATTCAACAAGGTACTATCCTTCCTCCCTTCTTTTCTCTGCTCCTAATTTATATATATTTTAAGGGGAAATATGCAAGCTCGGAGATTGTGTTACTATGTTTTATGCTTAAACATTTCCTCAAATAACTTATTTCAGGGTTCCAAGTAATAGACCCATACCAAGCAAAACTCCGAGGCAGATGAATTCCTCAAAGAATAGCTTTATTGGATATATCATATTGGCAGTGAAAACCGACTCTGAATGTTCCTGTGGTTTTCACCTAATTAAAAGTAAAAGGTTTTCTCTCAACCCCAAATAATCAGACACATGGTCCAATCAAGGCGCTGTCTGTTAGCCTCCTTCCTCTTTTAGACTATTATTACAGTCTATTATAGACTTTATTCTAATAGATGATAGATAGACAGAGAGACAGACAGATAGATAGATATTATTACTGAATCATTTAATTAAAAATGTAAATATGTTTCATAAGACATGATGAATATTTGCAAAATGGAACAGACATTTTCTGTAAAGAATCTGCAGTAAATTCATACACTTTTATCTTTTTTTTGTGTACACACACACAATATATGAATGAATGTGTTATTTGAAGGAAATGAAAGATATATTTCACATTTGTAGACCACCCATCTCCTCTCAAACCATTGATTGATTGATTGATTGATTCATTCATTCATTCATTCATTCATTCATTCATTCAATCAATCAATCAATTTTTATCTCAAGTGTCTCTTGAAGATATTGTGCAACAAGGTTTAAAGCCATTACTTGTCCTGTCTCTTGACTATTAAAAGCTTGCTGGAAAAACATAATGAATATCAAAGAAACCCTTAAGTCATTAAATAACCATTCATAATATATTGACAAGAAGGCTACTCCAATTGTCCTGGAATAATACTAGATTTCTTTCAATGAAATGCAGGCACCAGAATCCATTGCTTTATAAAAAGCCAGCAAAACTCTGCATGTACCTCAAGCTTCCAGAATGCATAGGAGATCATCTCCTGTCCTGTTTTTGATCCAGCCAGAAGTATTTTAGAATTAGTCGTAGACTTAGAATCTTTAAAGACTTGAGATATGAGCACTGAAGGATGCTCATTGTAGTTGTAGTTGTACCTTGTACCAAGCATCAAACTACAATACACACAAACCTCATAGTTTTGAGTTATAACTATTACAATAGGAGCGACCAAAGACCTATTTCACTTGACAAAATGAATCACATGAAAAGCTTTGGAAGGGAGCTTTTGTTTTATAAAACGTTCCACTACCAAAGCAAAGCAAAGTGGTCATGTTTCTCTATTTTGTTTCTAAAACTTCTTCTAGAATAGAAATTTGGAATTGGAATAGGCTTTGGTATAATACTGCATACACACAAAAGCCTCTTGTGGTTACTGAAAGGGTCATACTCACACATTACTCTGTGAATGAGTTTTGAAGACTGCTGTTTTTTTAAAATCTCCATCAAAGCAGAGCATGTCCTTGCTTTCTGAAGTCCTATAAAATATGTGTCTATTAAGAAAACAGTTAAGATATTATTGTACGTAATAAAATTTTGAAGCACCAAAAGAATGCCGGCAGAGAAGCCTATAAAGTTCTAAGACAGCGTCAAACTGGTTTTAGTATCGTGAACTCATAAAATAAGGTAAGCAATTTGCATTCAAACCACAAGTGGTGCAAAACATTGGATGAGATTGTACAACATGCTGGACAAAGCTGAAATGGAATTGGATAGTTTGTTGTTGTGAAAGCAAGCCATAATCTCACCAGGTGTTATGAACCAGGCCATATATTATACCACGAACACAGGGGATGTCATTTATTAAACCAGATTTAAGATTTAGTTTGTGGTATGAACCCATCAATAAAGCTCAGCATGTGACAGGACGTTCACGTATATAGTGTGTCTCAGTTCCTGCATTAATGCAGCTAATAACATGGAGCAAAACAAGAGAATAATATGTATTCTGGTTGCATCCTGGAATTAAATCATGAGACTGAATATGACTGGTACAATTCCGTGATCATTATGCTTACAAAGCTGAATGGCAGTTCTTGAAAAGAGATGGTTCATGCCCACTTGAATGAAAATAGAAAACTATATGATGAGGAACCCTTGAAGTCAAGTAGAAACCTTATTAAATCTGGAAATGTTGGGGTTGAAAAGGCATGCTCCTTATCCGAGTTTGAGAGCTAATGTGATACAGTGATAAAAAATGTTGGATTTGTATCAGGGAAGCCAGATTCAAAAACTCGGTTGATTATAGAGCTCACTAGGTAATTTTGGGCCAGTAATTGCCTCTCAATCCAACTGGCCTCAAAAGCTGTTGTGCAGATATAATTAGGAGATACATCCAAGTATGCTGCATCAAGATGTCAAAGGCAAAATTGGGCAACAAACAAAAAAAGCTTTCTTTTTAATGGCTTGGTTCACAAAAGATGGGCAATCCAACTACCCCCTCCAACAGATTAATCTTTCCGTTCCCATTGCACCTGAAACAGGATGGTTGAGTTGATCACTTGTTGGCCACTTTAGGTCTCACAGTGATCTTTCAAGAAGCAAAAAAAATCCTCACGATGAATAAAATACGTAGTTTGCCCATATATGTAGCCAAGAGAGTAATATTCTATATCTACTATACACATGTAGTAAATTCAGTAACTTAGAAGCAGAGTGAGTCCCTTCCTGGGCAGGACCTTTATAAGGATCTGATTGCAGAGCTGTCAACTCGCAAAGCATCCCTGGCCTGCTCTCGAGTTGCCATAGGCAAGGGGAATGGGAAACAGACGAAGCAACATGGCAGCCAAAGACAGGAGCACATTCCAGATATATCTCTATCAAGGTTATCTCCCAGGGTTACCCACAGCAGCCGGAAGGGAGTGATCTCTATAAGCCGCGAAATTGCTCCTTGACTAATGTAATTGATGACACACCCTGCGGGGAGAGGGGAAACAGGGTCATGATTAGGGCCATAAGTTGGCTTCATTTGGGAACGTGCCGACATGGAGCTCCTAATAAATAACTGGATTTCTTTTGAAGCTTGGCTCGAGGCTCATGATGTAATTAGGACGTCCGTCAGAACCTTGACATTATGCGGCTAAGTGAGACAATGAAGTGAATTTTTGCCTCATTTTATCACCTTTCTTGCTACACTTAAGTAACTTGCAGCAGCTGTTTAGTTAGAAACATGGTTTTTAAGTGAATCTGCCTTCCCCCATTGACTTTGCTCAGCCAAAGGGGATCATATGACCCTGGGACACTGCAACTGTCATAAACATGAATCAGTTGCCAAGCTGACCACAGTCTTTCAAACAAACAAACAAACAAACAAACATTTCTCCCTGGCAGTGGTATTTAAAGTAGGTTGCCTGCCTTCCCTACAGAAGGTTAAATCCAGCCGCCCTAAAGTAGAGGAATTTCCTCTCGATCTACTGTTGTTGTTGTTTTTTTACAATAGAAATAGTCCTCGACTTACAACAGTTCATTTAGGGACCACTCACTAAGTTACAACGGCCCAGAAAAAAGTTGACTTACGACCGTTTTTCACAGTTACGATCTTGGCGGCATCCCCAATGTCATTTGACCCAAATTCACACGCGTGGCAATTGTTTCGTATTTATGACGGGCTGCATTGTCCCGGGGGTCTGGGAATCCCCTTTGGCGACCTTCTGACAATCCAAGTCCATGGGGAAGCCAGATTCACTTAACAACGGGTATCTAACCTATCAACCGCAGCGCTTCACTTAACAACGGCGGCAAGAAAAAGGGGGCAAAAGGGGGCCTGAACTCACTTAACAATTGTCTCACTGAACAACATGCATTCGGGGCTCCATTGTGGTTGTAAGTTGAGGATCAGCTGTATATCCATTTTCCTCCAAGTGCCCTTTTAGGAAAGGCTCTTCCTAGGTTGACATGAACAAGAAAAATCCACGTTTCTCACAGAAGGAAAAGTCATACCTCTACAAAATCTTCCAGCTCGTGTCTTTTGCTTAAAAATGCAGTCACTTCTTTATCGGCGTTGTTATTCAAGAGATCGTTGTATTTCCTGTACACGTTCAAGTACCTTCAATGCAAAAAGAAATGATTTCAATCAAGATCCAGAACAATCACGGAATGAAATGATGGACACCATCCTTTCCCTCCCCGTGGGAATCTCTGGGTATTCCAGATGGAAAACATCAGGAAAAGTTCAGAAAGAAATGCCATGTAGAACAAATTGAACTGAAATTAAATATGGGGAAATATATATATATTCTTCTATTTCAAACAAACTTACTTCTGTGGGCCAATTAGATTGCGGTGAAATATTTCTGCCGTTTTTTGTACATAATCCGCCACCAATGTTTCATCCTTGTTGACCGTACGAAGAATTAGGTCATCTCCTTTTAATTCTGGGAAAAGTTTAACTTGAACCTAAAATGCAAATATAAATGTTAACATCAGACACACACACACACACACACACACCCAAAGCAGAGGTGGGTTCCTACCGGTTCGGACCAGTTCTACCGAGTAGGTAGTAGGCCGCTGGTGACGTCACGGAGCCGG
>JANHFT010000944.1:15444-29981 GCA_032467955.1 Pseudoxenodon macrops | reverse complement strand
CTGTCCTAATGTCCCCATGTATTCATAAAATATCATGTACTCATAACCATGCGTGTACATCTTATATATTCACAATCATGTTTATACTTTGTCTGTAATCATATACATGCTTGACTAAATTAATCAATCAATCAATTAATTAATTAATTAAAAATGTACAATATAGTGATTGCCAAAAAATGCCTACTCCTACTTAGACCAATTGAAAAATGCTGCCCAGCTTGTGTTTGCTTTCCACACGTTTGTGCTCTAATTAATTAATTAATTAATTAATATGGGTGACCATATGATTGTCCTTATTTACAATCTAATTTACAAGCTAGAACCAATCTAGCCGCAGCTGTGGCTAGATTGGGTCTAGCACATTTTCAGTAAACATAGGAAACTGTATGATCTGAACCCAAGCCAACTCTTGTACTGTACTAAACAATGTAAGAAAGATCTCTAGAGAATAAGCTTCTACAACCTGGTGTTGGATCCCAAACTACCAGAGTTTCCAACCAGGATGCATTCCTAACCCCTTTGGAAGGCAATGCTGAAGATGTCTGCTGCAAATCATCCTCCATCCAAATTTACTGAACTGTGAATACATCTGAAAAGATCCTCAAATACTACTCACTAATATACAACTTTACCTTGGAGCCCATGCTGGGAGTTGCAGCATTCGATGTGCTGTTTGGAAGAGTGCCTGCTCCCACCGAAGATGAAGAAGAAACTGGAGTCTGAGGCCTACTGGATTTCTGCCAATAATTATCTGGTGCTGAAGCAGTAGACTGACCTAGAAGATTGTCCACACTGCGACTGCCCCTCAGGGGGAAACCTCTAAGCAAGAAAGCAGAAAAAGGGTGACAAGGAAATTAGTAGATCTACCATTTTATATGGTCTTAACAGAATAGAATAGAATAGAATTCTTTATTGGCCAAGTGTGATTGGACACACAAGGAATTTGTCTTGGGTGCATGTGCTCTCAGTGTACATAAAAAGTGTACATTAAATTGCCATCCGTGCTGTGTTTCATGCCAAAATTGTTTCATCTGTTTAACTTCTGCCCCGTTGCAATCCAGTGTCTCTTGGTGGCTTACAGGACACATAAAACAACGATTAAAAGATTCGTGGTCAGGTTAACACTACTCAAACCAATTGTAACAACGATGACCACATCAGCTTCCACATAAAAAACACGTCAGCCTTTTAAGAAGTTCTGATCAGACTCCATGTAAAATACTAGAATTTTACAATATGGGTGAGATGGGCAGCTATATAAATGTGATTAACAAATAGCATTTATTTTATACTTTAAAAAAAAAAACAAGGCCTGGGTATCAGAAATCTGAACGCTGGATGGCATTTGACCTTCCTTCCTTCCTTCTGATGCCAAAGAAAGTCAAGGCACGGCAATCTTGAATTTCTTTCAAACCCTTTCCTGCAGTTCATGTTTTGCTAGGCATCCCCCTGCAGTTTTTTCCAACGTCATCCTTGTGGCCCTCTACAAACATAAAAGACGCAAAAACCCACCAGAACAAAGAATGAAACAAGAAACAGAAAGCAAGACGGCAACGAACAGAGATTCAAGCAAAGGTTGTCCAAAAATTATTCCAAATTTTCCGGAAAACCAACCAAGAGGAGGGAGGACAGCTTTGGAGGCTATTTCCAACTACTGGCACTTCCACCCCAAAAAAAAAAAAAGAAATATATTCATGTGGAAGGCAGAAAGGAAGTGACAAATTGGCAGAGCAACGGTTGTTTTAGAATGAAGCCTATTGTCATCCCTGGGCTGGCTTAAATTCTCTCGTTCAGTCTTGAATCTTCCCCTGGCACATTCTCTCACCCACCGTTCCATCAGACGGATCTGCAAAGCAGGTGGCTTTGGTGTGTGCCACTGAGGCAGGAAAACATTGTCAGAAGGGCTTCAGTGCGTTTGTTCTCTACCGGGAGCCATTCGGATGATCTTATGCTGGCTTTGGCGAAATCGGTCTACTCCCCATTCTCCTCGGGCCAGCTGTTAATGCCCAGGCTTGTTCTCCTCCCCATCTGCGCAAAGGCGCTCTCTGCGTGCCAGCTCTGTAGGCTGCCTGCACATACATTTACACAGACAGGGGCGCACATACACACACACACCCTTTCTATCTGACTCAGGGCAGAAAAGCTAAAGAAGTTCTCTGCAAGAATGGCTGAAGTTAAAAGGGTGAGCAGATGGGGGTCTTCCTGCTAGGGAGGACACAGAGATCAAGATCAGGCATTTCAGGCAAAGCGTGATGTTGTGAGAAAGGAGTGATTATAAAGTTAGCTTTCGCCAGCTCTAATGCAACTCTTCTACACTCTGGAAGGACACTGTCTGATCTCGGGTGTTTGCAAAGACTTCCGGGGGGAAAATTAAACAGCGAAAGAGTGCAGCAATCTTTCAAAAGGAAGGCAGCACAAAAGGGTTTATCGAACAACTGCGAAAGAGATCCAGTAAGGTAACAATATGCAGAGAGCTTTCAAAAGAAAAACAAGGAAGTGGTTTTATTCTAGAAAGTTGGAGAGTTGGAAAAAGGTCTTGGAGATCATCCAGTCCAAGATCTAAATCATTTTCGGAATCCATCAAACCATTAGATGGTGATATCTACCTTCTTGCTTGAAAGCCTCCAGTGAAGCTTGACCTTGTCTGAATCTCCTTCTTTTCAATTTCAAGACGCTATTGGTAAATTTCTACACAGAATGTGTCTCTTCGCTGAAATATTCTTTTTAATCTATGATGGTTTCCCGAAAATAAGACAGGGTCTTATTTTATTTTGACCACACACACACACCGAAATAAGCACTTGGCCTTATTTTCGGGGAAGTCTTATTATTTTTGAGGTACAGGAGACAGCGAGCATGGTCACCTCATGGCTGCTGATGTGTTTCAGGGAGGGCTTATTTTCGGGGGACGGCTTATTTTTTTAGCGCATGTGCTCAAAAGCCTGATTGGGATTATTATCCAGGGAGGTTTAATTTTCAGGGAATCATGGTAGTATGTCCACCTGAGTTTGGCGCACTACCAGATCATCACATCCTCCATCCAACCCAACAATTCAGACCTTGGGACACCCCTGCTTTTGAGGACTCTCGAAAGTGACATGCCAGAATAGGCCATGCAGGTTTTAAGCAATGAAAAAAGGAGACATATCCCAGGTATACCCTCCATCTCCACCTTCCTACCCCAACTCACAATGTGCTGTCTGCACCTTTGCAAATCAAGACCTTCAGGATAAACTACTAACAGCGAGAATGCCTCTCGCTGCTTAAAACCGAAACGCAACCAAGTAAATCCCTCTCTCTCTCTCTCTCTCAACACACACACACACATATACATACACATACAAACAAACAAACATACTGTGCAGTTTGATTTCTACAGGCAGGCATTTATCCGTCGCTCCATCAACGGAAAAAGCCTCGGAGCCCCCATGCAGCTTACTAATATATAATTTCTCAAAGTGCTCTTAGCTGTTGTCTTAGCAACACAAAATACAAATATATCAACAGAAGCCCTCCGAAACAGACATCCAGCAGGGACATTTTTAGATGGATTAATCTCTTTCTTTTTTAAAAAAAATTATTTACTTATTAACTAGTTCCAGCCTTCTGGAGAGAACAGGGTTGTTCATTAAGAAGAAAAAGGTCCACAGGAATTCCACTGAAGCTAAAAACTGTGGGATGCCCCTTCGACATCCAAACAACCCTTCAACGAGAAGCAACTTCGGTGAAAGCCTCTCTCAGTTCTTCCCCCAAAGAAAAAAGGGGGGAAAATTTTAGTCACTGTAACTAAGGAATTAACAAAATCCAGTCCTGTTATTATTTTCTTCCCATACCCTTGAGTCCTAAGCCTGCCACCACACCAGGGAAGAGAAGCAAATGCTAATGCTTAATGCTAATTTCATAGACTGCAGGAAACTGGGGTTTATTTTCATGATTTCTGAAAAAGCCCCAGTAGTTAGATTCACACAACAGGCTGAGTACAAAACCAAACCCAGGACAGCATGTGGGATAAAACAGGCATCCGTTTGAGTGGGTCGGTTGATCAAACTGCATTGGTAGGTCTGCTCGCTATGGCGTCTTGTTTTGTTGATCGAATTTCTATACTGACCACCACACTTGGGTGCCTCTACTAGAGCTGCTTCAGAATAACAAAATAACCAGGTTGGAAGGGACCTTGGAGGTCTTCCAGTCCAACCCCTTGCTCACGGAGACCCGTTTGCACAGCTGATGAAGAAAGCTCCCACATAACTCTTTGTCACTGAACAAGCATGGAACTAAAACCCATCTTGCTCACTGTTGTAGAGACATTTCAAGAAAGGGTAACCAACCAGAGCCTTCCCCGTCATTCCCAGTTTCATCTTGGCCTGCCTAAATTGTCAACATCCATATTCATCATCAGAGTGTCTGAGTTTACATCAGGCTTATTCCAAGAGAGAGAAGGGGGGGAGGCAAAACCAAGTCATCCAACCATTTGGCAAGAGCATGCAAAGTCTCTCCGCTGGGGGAGAAAAGCCACACTTGTAAGCTCACTTCAAACTTATTTATCAAAGCACCAAAGGACAGGACAAGAGACAACGGCTGGAAACTAATCGAAGAGAGAAGCAACCTGGAATTAAGAAAGAAACTTCCTAACAGTTGAGGACAATGAACCAGTGGAACAGCTTTGCCTTCAGAAGTTGTAGGTCCTTCATCACTGGAGGTTTTTAAGAAGAGACTGGACTGTCACTTGTCTGAAGCGGTGTAGAGCAGGGGTGTAAACCTCAAATGCTTGTCAACAATATCTCCCTTACATCAGATCAAAACGGGTCACTTTTACATCCGGATACAAATCCGGGAATCAGAAATGATTATATTTTTGTTTTAAAAAAAGCGACGAGCAATCCATCGCTGACCTTAAGGTGGTATCTTCCGTGAACAAAGGAATTACAAAGATCGATTTCCTTCAGAAGCAGACAGGAGTGGAATTCATTCAAAGCTATCGGCAACAGCTTGTTCAAAAGACAAAAGGGAGTTTATCACTCTGCGTGTGTTCCTCAGCTCACCGGTGTTGGCTTTGCATACAACAGCCTGTTTCGGGAAGGGAGTCATCAGCGACTCTACCGTCTCCATCCTGCCCATGTATCACCAGGCATCTTTTACATCACACCCGCGATCGGCAGGAGATGCTCGCAGAACACATTGGGGGTGGCACAGTTCAACACACAGTTTAATAACTTGGAGGTCTTCTCCTTGAGACCTGCCAGTCGCTCTTATTAACTAACAAGATCCCATCCCTTCTTTTTTTTTCTCTTCACAACACAAAACACATTTTCTTGACACTAGCAGCAACAAAATATCTCCGGGAGTTATGTTAAGGCTGCAAATACCCCCAAAATATATATATATGTCTTCAGATCCTTTTTTTTGGGGTGCTGTCTTTTTCAAATGTTTGTTTGCTTCCTAGCTCCTTTCAACTATACATGTTGGGTGAATTTTTGGTAGCGGGAGGTTAGGTCTATGGAGGTTCTCAGTCATCCAGGTCATGGTTGTCCCAAAAGTGCTTTTTTAAGAGGCAACTGGAGTTTCTGGTTTTTCTTTGAAGATATTTTTCTTCTCATCCAAGAAGCTTCTTCAGCTCGACTGTATGGTGGGGAATGGAACAATCCATTTCCCACCATCCAGCCAGATCTGAAGAAGCTTCTTGGATGAGAAGCAAAACATCTGAAAACAAAACAAAACAGAAAGTCTAGTTGCCTCTTGAAAAAGCACTTTTGGAGGTTTGGAGAAAAGTTACACTATGCCAATATTGCAAAACGTCTTGTTCAGCAACATAGTAAATGGGATTATTTTTGAAACAGGAAAGATGTTAATGACATCAGCAATTGCTGGAACTGCATATACACCTTTCAATCTTTTGCTTTTTACATTTTTTATTGGCACTGCGTTTTCAACAACACAGCTGTGATCCTGTGATTCTTATATTGTTTCCTTTTGCAGTGTAGAGAAATAATGATGTACCAACTCCATAATAAATGACCTAATAGACTAAGATATTGCAGCACAATCCATCAGAAAGTTGCCCTTTTCAAGCTCCACTGAACTGAATGTCTGATTGTGCTCTTTTGCATTTATGGTTATTTTACCTGAATGTGAACAAGAAAACATTGTGGCCTTTTTTTGCTCTCAGCTGTATTTTGTCACTGAGGTGGAAAAAGAAATGGGAAAGGTTGGAGCTCAGTGGCAGAGAAATATGTTTTACATGCAAAAGATAACAAGTATGATGCTTGGCATCGCTGCTAAATTTGGACAAAATTATGTTTGAAACCTGGAAAGCTACTGCAAAATAGGGTATAGCAAGAGATCAAAAGAATGATTCCCCCTATAGATGCTACTAATTTTTCTGATTAGGGACAAGTTCCTTGAAATTATTACAGTTGGGAAGGGGATAATATTTAAGTCTTCACAATGATGATCTATGGGCAGTGGTGAAATCCAATTTTTTTTACTACCGGTTCTGTGGGTATGGCTTAGTGGGCATGCTGTGGCTTGGTGGGCGTGGCAGGGGAAGGATACAGCAAGATCTCCATTCCCATCCCACTCCTGGGAGAAGGATATTGCAAAATCTCCATTCCCACCCCACTCTGGCCCCAGCCAGAGGTGGTATTTGCCAGTTCTCCGAACTACTCAAAATTTCTACTACTGGTTCTCCGAACTAATCAAAATTTCCGCTATTGGTTCTCCAGAACCTGCTGGATTTAGCCCCTGTCTATGGGAGGGTCTCTTTACATCATCTAGTCTTGCACTGATTCTTTGAGTTTTTCTGTCTGGCATCAGCTTTGATGGTGTCCGATCACCGTATTCTTTGACAACCTGGTTTCCTTTTACTGCTAACTGTTCCAAACATAATTGCTTTGTGAATTCCTCCCTCATGACATGGCCAAAGTAAGTGAGACACAATTTTGTGATTTTTGCCTTCTAGTGACATGTTTGATGTTATACATTCCAGTACTTTGTTTGTTGGTGACCTTTGCATCCAAGAAATTTCAGCCTTGCAGTAATGGCAATTTATGAAAGCGCCGAAGATGATCTTTTCTGTGACAGAAGGTAGTTTATGTTAAGAACTTAAGAAACATCAAAGCAATACATGAATCACACAAGAAAGATGAACAAATTTAAACTCTACAAAGCACACCCAGAGGGACTCTTATAGAGAGTCAAGCATGTACAACTACATATAGGTGACAAAAAGAGACAACTGCTTTAGCTGGCAAATCTGTTACCTGCCAGAGAGCAGTCTGGTTGTTGTTTTTCCCTTTCACCCCAAATAATTCTATTGAAATGAAGCTCTTTTTATATAGTGATTTTACTAAAGATTACAAATACAATAAAAACGAATAAAAACCAAAAAGGATAGAATAAAATGAAAGAATAAAAAGTGCAGCAAGGAAAGAAGAAAGAGAAAAGATAACAAATAAGATTATAATAAAGAAAAAGAAAACAAATATATAAAATTATTTCCTATGCAAAGGGGAAGAGACTTTTGTCCTGTCCAATCACCTTTTCTTTGGTGTCTTATCTATAAAAGGGAATGTAAGATAGGTCTCAAGGTTCCCTCTTTCAATGAGAGGAATCCCCTTTCTCAGAACGTTCTGAATAAATGGTTAATTAAATGATCTTTCTCCTTGTCATCATGAGACCCACACCCTGAATAACAAATCTGTAAGAAGTCTTAATGGCAGTTTAAGTATTTGCTGACTCTCTCATCTGTCCAAATTGCTTTTTCTCCCTAGTGCAGCTAAAGAAAGAAAACACACTCTGTTAAATTGCCCATTTCAACTGTCAGGACATAAATCTATAATCCATGCTGAAGATGCAGAAATTAGTTTCACTCTTCCACACGGTGGATCCCCTGAGCCTTATACAGGAACCTAGGGAAGACTTATCCACTAAGTGAGCTAAATGGCCTTCTTGGCTGCAGCCATTATTTGCTGCTCCCTGATGTTTTTTTTTTAAAGTAACCCAGATCTCCTTTACCGTCCAATTATATTTCCTAAGGAAATTGCAGAGTTGAGAATGGTACAATTAAGTGGCTAAGAGTAATTCACTTATCAATAAAAGTTGAAACGTTTAGATTAAGGATTATTGTTCCATATTATGCAGAAAGTATTGCTAGGTGATATTGAGAGGGAGTGGTGTCAAACTTGATTTCACTTAGGGCTGCATCAGGGTTGTGTTTGACCTCGGGTATCCGAGATGGGCGTGGCCAAGGTAGGTGTGGCCAGCTTGACGTCATTCATGTTGGGGGCGTCTGTGGTGACCTGACCACTCTGCCAGCGAAAATAGGCTACTGAGTTCTATTTTCAGCTGTGATGGCTTCCTGCAACCCTCTGCCAGTGAAAACAAAGCTTGGGAAGGCCACCTGCAGCCCTCACAAACTCTGTTTTTGGCTGTGACGGCCTCCTACAACCCTCTGCCAGTGAAAACAGCAATCGCGAGGGCTGCACGTGGCCCTCCCAAGTTCCATTTTCACTGGCCGAGGCACTGCAGGCTGGTCCTTTGCTGTTTCCAGGGCAGCCCTGTGGGTCAGGTCTAAGTACCCCGTGGGCTGGATCTGGCCCCTGGGTCTTGAGTTTGACCCCCCCTGGCTTAGACTAAAAGTGAGGAATTTTTGTAAAGGCGGAATTGTAATAAAACTTGGTCTGATATAGAACCATGGTCTCATATGTAGTACGTTGTCCTAGATTTTTGGTTTAGAAAAGGTGGCTATGCCGATGCATAGAGCTTCCCAAGTCTTTAGGCTGATCTTGGTTTTAACACTCATCTAATTCTCATCACTGTTCCAGTTGAAAAGAGTTTGTTGGTGTTCCAAAGAGGTCTAAATTGGGATGGAGCTGGCCCAGAAAACAATCCTAGGTTTGTTTGGGATGGTTGGGCAAGGAAATTGCCATATAGTATGATGCATTACTTTGCCACACTTTCTAAAAAAATAATACCATGGAAACATCACTGTTAAAACTTTTAAAAGTCACTGTCTGAATTGAGATTGGGTTAGGGTAAAGGTTAGTTTCAATTACTGTACATTTGACAAAAATGATAGAAAGTGAATCTTATAGAGTTACTTCTTTGTATTAACATATTTGTATTTTATCACATTATTTACTACTATCTAATCCAGAATTAGCCTCTGTATTGTTAAGATCATAAGACTATTCAATCAGTAAACTATTAGTTACCGGTATCTGCATTGACATATTCTTTCAAAAGGATATCAGCAGGATCAAATTATATGAGTTAATGATCTCTCAAATTGTTTACATTTCGAACAAATAAAATCAGATGTCCTTCCCTTTAAATGCATTCTTTAAGGAGACCACTAGATTAAAAATACAATTTTAAATCAATTTTAATTTCAAGTCTATCAATGCCAATCCCGTGAAATATTTCTCTAAATTTTCACCCATTGATATAGATACCTGAGATTTTAATCAATGGGTAATAAATCCCTTTGGTATTCACTTTAAAACCATTCTTTAATTTTTGGATGGACTTCTAGTAGCACTACTATCATTATTTCCATGATTTTATAGTTTATACTTTATACATGTGTTTGGAATCTGAAAAACACAAAAATATAAACATATACATTAGTCACTCAAACATCCACCATCAGAACATATATATATATGTATGTGTGTGTCTTCAAATGGATTTAAGAAATAAACATTAATGTGAAATAGAAAGAGAGAGAAAATAGCTTTTAAAGAATTTGTTCCCAGCTTTATTCCATAAAAGACTACAAAAGATGTGGTATCCAGGCAAGAGGGGAGTTAAGGCAACAGCAACAGTCAATGGATTTTATTAGCAGAGATGGATTTTGTTCCTTCAAGATTGCAGGATGTTTATTCTATTTCAAGTTGGCCAGTAATAGCCCCTGAACCCTGGTCGCACAGTGGTTAGTATGCAGTATTGCATGCTAACTGCCCACAGCCTGGAGTTCAATCCTGAGTTTGATTCAGCCTTCCATCCTTCCAAATTCAATAAAATGAAGACCCAGATTGTTGGGGGAAATATGATGACACTGTAAATCACTTAGAGAGTAGTGTAAAGTACTATGGAGCAATATATGATAGAATAACAGAGATGGAAGGGACCTTGAAGGTCTTCCAGTCCAAATCCCTGCTCAAACAAGAAACTCTATACCATTTATACAAATGGCTGTCCAATGTCTTCTTAAAAACGTCTAGTGTTGGAGCACCCACAACTTCTGGAGGTAAGTCATTCCACTGATTAATTGTTCTAATGTCAGGAAATGTCTTCTTACTTCTATGTTAGTTCTTCCCTTGATTAGTTTCCATTCATTGCTACCTGTCCTGCCGTCCAGTACTTTGTAGAATAAGTTGACCTACTCTTATGTGTGGCAGCCTCGCAAATATTGGAACACTGCTATCATATCACCACTAGTCCTTCTTTTCATTAAAGTAGACCAGGGGTCTGCAACCCGCAGCTCTGGAGCCACATGTGGCTTTTTTAACCCTCTGCTGCGGCTCCATGTCACTCAAAATGTGCATCACAACTGCCAATGTGCGACACCTGCCAGCATGTGATTAATCGAGCTTTTTGACCCATCTTTTTTCTTCAGAGTTCAAAATGTTTTTGTTACATGCAGAAATAAAAATGTGTTTTCTCTGTAGCAATTCATTGATTTCATAAACGCAACACACAATAGTCCCAGTTTCTGCCAACTTAGCAGTTCGAAAACACATAAAAAATGCAAATAGAAAAATAGGGACCACTTTGGTGGGAAGGTAACAGCGTTCCATGTGCCTTCAGATAGTGCTGGCTCTTCGGCTTTGAAACAGAGATAAGCACCACCACCCTAGAGTCAGGAATGACTAGCACATATGTGTAAGGGGAACCTTTACCTTTACCTTATAGTTTTTTTATACATAGCATAAAGGTAAAAAACAATATATGTAGTGTTTTCTTCATTTTAGATGTCAAAAGGGTTTTTTGGCTCCCAGTGTCTTCTTTTCTGTGGGAAACGGGTCCAAAGGCTCTTTGAGTGCTTAAGATTGGCAACCCTTGAACTAGGCATACCCAATTATTGCAATTGTTCTTCTCAGTTCTTGCAGTCCCCTAATAAAATTATTTATAGAATAGAGTTCTTTATTGGCCAAGTGTGATTGGACACACAAGGAATTTGTCTTTGGTGCATGTGCTCTCAGTGTACATAAAAAGACAATATACATTTGTCAAGAATCATAAGGTACAACACATAATGATAGTCATAGGGTACAAATAAGCAATTGGTAATAACTACCGATATTGTTCAAAAATCCAATGAGCTCATGTTAAATCCCATGTAATTGTATTCGGAACAGGTGTTCTTAAAGCATGGCCAGGAGCATCACTAAACAGCTGCTAAAATTCTTCTACCTCTCTCCTCTAAAGAAGGGATTGTGTGGATTAAATCCATCTATGATCATATTAGGTGCTGGAAGAAAAGGATAAATAGTTGGAGATGGCTTCCAGCATTGTCTTCTGCTATATGACCTCCAGCTGTTGCTGTTATCTGATACCATCAAGTGCTGTTTGACTTTTTCTATCCCCCATCCAGATAAGTGAAGACAAAAACGCAAGTGACGAGAAGGAAATAGAAGCTGAGGATGACATGTATGTGCTTATGATGAGCTCAGATTCTCATTCTAATAGACTTTGTAAGTTTCTAAAATGGAGCATTCCACTACTCATGTATTATTATATTTTTTAAACTTTAATTCTTCTATGAACGTATACATCAATCCAATTTATATGTATTACTTTGAGTTAATTCAAGTATATATCGTAGCCATTTCTCCACAGTATTAATAGACATTCCAAATGTCTTAAATTTCAGGAAAAGTCTAAGTGATTTCAAGACCAGCGTGCCTATCGTCCCTGTCCTACTGTCCTCATTGATATGTACTCATTTTATGTGTTCATGGTCATGTTATAATCATTAATATCCATTTATTTGTACCAATCTCATGCGATCATGTCCATGTCTGTGCTAATGCCTGTTACCTTGTACATGTTGACAAAATAAATACAAATACAGTTTCTTCTTGCATTTGAATAATCAGTGATGCAATCCATAAAGTGCAGAATTCGCAATAATTCACATTTTTCTCCCAATGGCAACATTTACCCGTGTTAAAAACTGTAAATTGATAGGCTGGCAACCTTAGTCTGTTAAAAATAAACAGGCACAGCTGCATAACTTATAACTTACCATACTCTTGCATTTGTCCTACTGTGCATGCAAAATTGGACAGGTTAGGGAGGAGGTAGAACGTTGCATTTCCAGAGTCATTTAACGTCACACGTTTGTCTATGTTGTTTAGAAATGTTACAAATTAATGAGAGCCATTTCTATTCGTTGATAAATATTTTAGATGTTTCTTCGCTGAAGTTATAGATGTGACAGCTTTCCACTATACTATATTCATTCATGAAAGTTTAATTAGCGTTGTGACTGTTTCCCTGTAAGAAAATGTAAAATGCTTCCAGATGGTTATTTTAAATGAAAGAATAATTTATTCTCCCAACATTAACAGGCAGCCCAAGCATAGAAGAACCACCTGGAGCATGTTTGGAAATCCAGAAGAAGAAAGGGATGAATGCTGATGCAGAACTGAAAGAATATAATGAGGAAGGAATGGAAGAAAAAGAAGGAGGAAATAAATGTGAAGAAAATACATGTCACTTGAGAAATAGCTCATTTAGTAACATGCTTAGGGATGTCCCAGAAGCAAAGAGTGAAAATGTCAGCTTCTCTGAGGGACCACCTTTGCCACCCCGAAATCCGTTTCTTCCCAGCAAACAAAGTGATGTTTTCTACTTGTATTCAGGTATAGACTCACAGAATATTTATAGCAAAGTTACAAAAACATTCAAGATCCCAGCTACATCAGATCAAAACCATATATGTTTTGAAACCTCATTCTCTGCTGCATAGAGTCTTATCCAACAAACTAATAAATTAACTAGCAGGCCAGGAAGAAGACCATATTCCATGGCCGCTTCCTAATTATTGCTATCAATTCTGTGTTTGCGTTCCGGAGTTTGATTCGGTATGAAATTCATGGCCCTGTCTCCATTGCACTTATTGATAGAAGTCCTATAGGAGGGGATGCTCTTGCATTGGAATAGGAAATAGCTAGCTGTTGTATTTATAGGGATTCATTCACGTATTCATAAGAATTGCACAGTGTATAGTGAGGTTGGGAACTGAAGAAGCGTCAAGGACAAGCATGGCATGATAGACATTAAATGGGTCACCCTGTAACCATGCCCAATTTTGTGACCCATTTTTTGCAGCAGTCACGGGAAGGCCGAATAATCAAACATTTTTCACAACCCTGTGAGGTAGATTGGGCTAAGAGAGAATGAGTGGCCTAAAGTCACCCAGTCAGCTTTCATGGCTAAGGCAGGATTTGAACTCACAGTCTCCTGTTTTCAAGCCTGGTGCCTTAACTACCAACTAGACCAAACTGACTCCCTTTGGTCTTTCTAGACCAAATTTGGTTTCCTCTCGGAGTCTTAAAAGAACCCTGACTATTTCTATAAATTTGTCTGCACTGATCGAAGATGGAATTAAAGGGCTGTTGGAAAGAAAATTTCATGGCTTGCTATAATACCAGATTTGCACATGGCTGCATTATGCTAGAACAAATTTGTGGCGTCATGCAACAACTTGAAGCAGTTACATTCCAAAGATGAAAGCAAATCCCTCTGAATTCCTTCTGAATAAATCAGTCTAATTATGCAGAGTTTCCATGAAACATCAATGTAGTTGGTAAAATTTACCATTTTAGAAACTTTCATCTTTGAGAAAGTATCTGTAATTAGTCATCTTTCTTTTTTGGGGGAGACCAATTTGCAAAAGGCTCTGTAAAATAGCTGAAATATCCACTGGATTCATCCCTTGCTCTTTCAGGAGAAGAAGAAAAAAGGAAATAGTGGTGTGAGTCCCACTAGAAGAGTTTGGAGATCGACTAATCAGAATTAGTAGAGCATGAATAAAAAAGGAATGTCAGCCTTTTCTTCTGTCATTCCTAACATGCCTAGCTATAGGCCTCAGGGAGCTCCAAAAGTAGTTAACAAAGGTAGTTGACTATTGGTCTAAGGAAGTAATCAAACAGAACAATATGCCTGCTTCATTTTATTCTTGAGGATCTAATATCACATCAGCAGAATTTCTACCTCTTGATCATCCACTGACTCTTTTTATGACTTTTACTTCCTGGGTAGATATTTTGAAACTTCCATTAAAATGATGAAGAATAATGAGCTTTCTATATTGTTCCTTAAATGTTCAGAACATTGTTTATAATTCCCTTTTTTGACTCCAGTAGAAACTGAGATGTTGCAGCTTAAAAAAAAATGATTTCTGACATGAGGAATTTACAAAGCTAGCTATGGATCTTGACATAGAAGTGATAGATATAGATAGATAGATAGATAGATAGATAGATAGATAGATAGATAGATAGATAGATAGATAGATAGATAGA